>JAMKCH010005644.1:0-33549 GCA_023653785.1 Ophioderma brevispina
TTTGTAAATCAAAGGTGCTAGCTAGCCTAGGTCAGGACCACAAAATGCACATAGTCATAGGCTTCAGTTGTGTTTGTTGTGTATGGTGGTGCAACGAAATGATTACTGTGTATGTAAACATCATTATGTCTTGTCAACATCAATACAAAATTACAAATCACATTGGAAAAAAAAACACCCATGGCCAACTTACGATGTAGAGCTGTTTTATTCCAATCACGCTTTCTGAATCCGATCAATACCCTCGCCATGCTTGCCTGGTTTTCTTTTTCTACTTGATCACGAATTTTTCCTCCTGATTTGCATTAGAAGTACTGCAAACTAACAAACTGACAGGTATTCCGATGACGGCTGTACTCCTTGTTGACAAAATAGACCTGCTGACCTTGAGCTGTCCCTGCAATGAACTGCGACCCCGCATAACTTAGAGAAACAAATCTTACAAACAAACAAATGTAAAACCAGCACTTGTTTGTTGGCAATTCATTACTCCAGTGCCTCACTTGCGTGAGTTGATGTCTTCTTTCGCTACGTAATGTCTTGTTTTATCTGTTTCTGCCAAAAATCATCAAAATGCCTATTAGTGTAAACCAATGCTGCTTAACTTTGCAAGAACAATGGACCTCCAGGTGGAGAAAGAACAAGAAGGGTTATATTCAATGTAATTCTTGCGGTCTAAAAGGACCTACCGCCAGCGCTGACAGTCACAATGGCAATGGAAACAGTTCTTCATCGGCAGTCAGGGTAGGGTGGTGGCAATCAAGCATGGTGGAAAAGGACGGGAAGGTACTAGCAATCATCCCGAAATTTTAAAAGCAGAGGTATAAGCAGATGGTGACTGCAAGCAACCCAAACATCAGTCACAAAAGGGAAGAGCAGGCGAGTTATTTTCAAAAGAAAAACGTAGTTTTCAGCCTCAGGTACTACCAAGCCTAAAAAAAAGTAGGTATGAATTCAGTATTTCTGCAACCACATACTTCAACATGGCAGTTTATATATATTTTTTTCGTTGAAGCTGCCGAATTGCCCAGGGTTGTTTTTGAGTTTCTTCTACGCAGTACGCCCCCTCACCCCCTTATTTCTTTAACATGTTGACTGTTGTCATTAACGGATGTGGAGTTCTGCAAATACATACTAATACCTTTTGCCTGTCCCTACCTCAACTTGTCCGTATCTCAATTCCCCTCCAAAAGAGCCTACAAATCCCTGCTTTCACTATCAATCCCAATTGACACCTACAATGCGATGACAGATGTGAAAAAAACTCAAAAGAAATATAAAACCAAATTTAACAAAAAATTGCGACTACAAATCACTCTGCCAATGCATGAGGGAAGGCAATAATCGACAGGCCCAGAGGTCTGCAATACGTCCACACGGGTCCCACGTGTTCGTTTGTTTATCAACCATTATTAATTTTCTCTTGTTTTCTCCAGAGTACCTGAGTCCCTAGCCCCTCGTTCGAAACTTACAAACATGACGGCTCAAGTTAATAGCAGCACATTGTAACGGCGGTGCGTATACTAGAGGCTCATGGATCAGGTTGGTCCAGGGTACTGGTATGTGACCTTCCGGATCAAAGGTCACATGTTATTCAGGCCGGTTCAGGCCAGTCTTGCACGAGAAGGTTGTTTCCCGCTAAAATTAGGAATTTCTAACTGTTTGTCGGATAATTTAGTTATTACTCTCTGAAAAGGTAATATATTATATACGGAACCCTTACAACTCGATTCTGAATTGTTTTGATATTTTGTTCGTCTTCAAGTGTGAAAAGTTGGTTCTTTGAATTGGCCTGTAAACACAGGCAAAATGTATTACGTATGTATTGCAAACTCCCACATCCGCTAATGACAACTGTTCAAGACATAATGTTGAGTTATGCTTAGGCAGAACTAAGGGTGTTGGCAGAAACTAAATTCTTTCCAAAAAGTCACCAAAAAGTGCACTTAACTTCTTAAGACGTTAAAAATCAATTGATTCTGATTGACTTTCGGCCGATTTGCCGGCAAAACACCCAATGATTTCTATCGACTTAAGGTCGGTTATGATTTAACCGCCAGTTATTCCTCTGCGGGGGAAATGTCTGACAGTCATTGAAAATCAATAATGAACTCTGATTGACTCTCAGTACATCAGGAGACTCTTATGTGTTGATTCCTATTGACTCTCGGCCATTTATTAGTACCAACAAGTTGGTTACACAGATCGAATTTGTGGTTGAGTAATATAATCCTCAACCACAAGATCGTAGGGTAATTGGATGTGTTCCACCACCGTGTTTACTTTTTCCTTATTGACAAAATTTATGTGCTCTAACAACCCCTTTTTCAAATTTAGTTATTATTCATTCGTTTTATGCCAAATGCAGGGGTTAATCTTCATGAAACTAACTTACACATAACGCCAAACGTGGACTCAAATCTCCATAAACGGCCAAATTTGTCACACGTTTCCAAGACATAGTTCGTGACACCTGCAATGTTGATATAAATTCACATGTATAAATAATTATCAAGTGACGGTACAGGTCAAGGTCAAACTCTTTTTTACACAAGGGAGACTAATCAAGTTTTCGTCAATGTTGCACATATACCCGCAAGTCACCAGGTCAGTTACCAACATCGGATCGCACGTTACAGGTTTTGACCATGATATTTCCAAGGTGTATCGGGGATACTCGCGCAGACTAGTGAGCCTCGTTTGTAAATCACTGTGATATAGATAACAATGGAGCTTCATCAAACTCTAAGCAGAATAAAAAAATAATCTATCTCTATTAACAATCTTTTTTAATTGAAAATTAATAAAATATGAATGGCGTATTAACCATTTACAAGTTGCACGTGCCTTTTATGAAGAGAACACTTGCATTGTTTCACCAAGTTGGTGAAGTTTAACAAGCGCAATGATTTCCAAATTAGCAGGGAATGTAAAAGACCTCGGGTCATTTGTGTCAATTTCAAAGCGTGTTATCAACACAAACACTGAGTATGTCTTGAGTGAAACGATCCGTTTTTACTTCTTTTTGTTCAAATTCGGATTTTCAATTTTTGAAACTTCGTGAAGTTTTGAAAGTTAACAATTGTGTTAACGTGATGTGGTAATAATGACGCTACTTTGAAGAGTGAACAAAGTGTCCAACAACCAGGTAAAATCAGGTATGTAATTTATTGTAACCGGTGAAGCCGCAAATCCAATTACCTTAAGTCTGTGGTTGAGGATTATATACTCAACCACAGATTCGATCTGTGTAAACTTGGGACTTCACATGACGTTTCTTAAACAGTATGCCTTTAACGATCTATATGTGAAGGTCCCAAAACATTATGTGTATCAAGCTGTGACATTTTTGTGTAGACCTTCTCAAATTTCGACCACTGGAAACATGTCACTCAATTTCATATAAAAAAAAAATCCCGGTGCTTCGCTAAAACACTCTTCATACTTTTAGCACCAGTAATATCCAATTGTAATTACAAGCTAAAGCTTTCGCACCTGGCAAGACAAATATCAGGACTTAGTCCGGTCAGAGATCTTAGGTAAAGTCTTGAAATTCATAAATTTCACTTCATAAAAAAGTTGATGAAGATATTACGACTATCCTGTTGGTGATGTAACCTATAAGAATACTTCAAGGGTGGAATCAGGAATATTATGCACATGAGCGTGAAACGAAGGAGGAGATGTGAGACATAAATTTGTCATATCAGTTAACACACTATTTTGGCATGACTCCTCCATTGATTAGTTAATGGGCAATTATGATAAATGTACATAAGGAGGAGTCATGCTTAGCAGGACAGGCCATTTAGGGAAACCCACAGTGACGTGTTAGGGTTAATTCTTTAAAAATAAAGCAAAAAAATAAACTGATGGCCTGTACATGTAAGTGTCTCTCGAGAACAGGTATGATTGATAATGTTCGTTTTAAAGATCTGAAATTAAAATCACTGTGATCATCAGAACATGCATTTCTTGAGTAATTTCATAAATGGCAATGTCATTCAACTGACATTCTATCATTAATCTTCTTTGTTGTACTTTCCCAACTTAGCCAATGAAATCACCAGAATCGGTAGCAACAGTTGTTACAAGTGACAGTGTCTTCTATAAAGTAAGTGTTGTACGTTGTTTATTGTATCATATTCGTCCTAGAAAAATTCATCAGCATTCATGAGAAAGAAAAACTGATGGTAATACTATACAGGGGAGTCAAAAAAAAAAGTACAACCAAATTGAGCAATTTTCATGGAAAAACCTCTGTCTATTCATATTTTTTGCTTTTTGTAGTACATTCCCTGTTTTGTTAGCTCTCATATAAAACTTACGGCATTAAAATGATTAACGCGTTCGAAAGCTACCAGCTGAAGAAGTGATGTAAAAGTACCCAATGTGAAAGACCTAACAAGTTACACGCTAGAGTAACCCAAAGAGTACACTTGGATTTATAATTCAGACACCAGTGGACGTACAAGTCTGTGGGTTGAGGGCGGGTGGGATGGGGAGGGATAAGGGCGGGATTCCGCCACTCAAAATCTTTGCCCCTCCTGGCCCCAATAGCGATCAGGAAAACGGAATAATAAATGTATAGTATGGGACAAGTAAGTAACATAGATTACATATAAATATCAAAATAAGTGGAACATTGTCCACATTTGTTGAGTATTTTGCCCTTTTAATTTTCCGCCCAATAGCTTACTCGAAAACGATTTCCGACAAATCCACATCGCAGGTCAAATGTGACGTCAAAGTGATGCCCAGCCATTTATAAATTTTACGTCGTTGTGACCATTCATATCGCAGGTAGTGTTGCCCTTATCATAATTTAAAACACAACGAAATGAAACAATTTAAATTTTTTGAAAAGTAGGTAATTATTTTTTCTAATTTTATATTACTTTCAGTAATCCAGCAATATTACAGTGTCAGCATAACAATTCGACGGCAACACGATGGTTTGTCATCACTTTGACGTCGAGGAGAGCAAAATTGGGCGCTTTTGATGGCGAACAAATCAGCCCGTTCCGTTTCATTCGTTATGTCAAAAAAGCAAAAATAAATGCCTATTTGTTAATTTACATCATTTTGATTATTTTTTCGGAATTAGGGAGTTTTGGGTTGATGTTGGAATTATTTTATGAATGTAAGTCAACCTGAGCTGACAAAAAATTTTGACATTTTCATTTAAATCTTAAGTATTGTACATTATCATTTCCAATACATGTCCTGCGTAGCTTAACGCACCAAGAATCAACTTGTTAATCTATTTTGAAGACCTCACGCCTTACGTAGGTAGTATTGAGTAGTAATGAGTCACATATGTACAGTCAGTAGTGCTGCAATTTGTTCGGGTCAGAAAAATGTTTGATACCTTCACAAAATTAACTGTAGTCTTTGAATGGCTTATCGATTTTAAAAATTTAAAATTATTGTGAAAGCTGATTAAACAGACTATCTAACACATAAATTAATTTGGTAAATTCTGTTGAAGTTTCTTCATAAAAAATCCTTCATTTGGTTGTACTTTTTTCTGACTCACCCTGTATGATTTCAGATTTGAAAAGCCCGGTTGCCAAAACAATTTATGTGTACTTATCATTCCATCATGAAATACCCATGGACAAGTCTGCAGTTGTGCTAAATACCAGTTTTCTGTCTTGTGTCAGGGCAGAAGGGGGTAGAACAGGATCTGCTCGATTTGGGCATAGGGGATTTCCATGCCTAAGAAAAATGATGCTCCATGGACAAGTCTGTTTTGCTGACTTATTGTTCAGTGGACCATATCTTGAGAACCACTCAACCAAAATGAACAATTTTTCAGGCAAGATGCTTAAAGGCTGACTCAGAGATTTCCTGAGGAAGGCGCCCTCAATTTCCAAAAAATTGTGTTTTTTTGCATGTACATAATGCTTGTCCATATACTAATCACTGTGTGAAATTGCTAAGCTTAAATCGAATTCCTTCATATAGAAAATCACAACTTTGTTATAAAATTCCGGATCCGGAAATTTTGTTATACACAGTATCGTATGGGACGTAATACTACACATAAATGTTTACTGCATCAAAACGAAAAATCCGATTCATATCAAATTTCGGAATTGTGCATTTTAGGTTACTATCTTTAGTTTTAGTTGACTATTTTTCATTATTACACCAAAAAAATAATATTTCGAAATCTCTGAGTCGGACTTTAACAGAGATGCCAACTCTCCCGTTTTCTGCGGGAGACTCCCGTTTTTTTTTTGTTCTCCCGTCTCCCGGTTTTGCTAGCAAATCTCCCGATTTTCCGTATATTTAAGGAAAGAAAATAAATAAATACAGAACAATAAAGTTCAGGAAAAGAGGGCAATATCTTTTCAGAGTAATAAAAGAACATAGATTTGAAAGATTTTCAATTAATAAAGTCTGTTAAACTGGTTTCCGACATCCTTTTTCTCCCGACTTTCGGATGGTTCACTCACATTAATATATTTTGATTTAACCATTTAACTGCTGTATGCTAAATGTCTTCTGATGGTATTTTAGTTTAACTACTTAACTGCAACAGTGCAAAGGGATATACCAACAAACAATGCATTGTTATAGCGGTTTTGTTTTGAAGTTTTCAAGCTTTAGAAGTTCAGGCCTTGATACTTTTCATGTATTTAAAAAAATTCTCTATATGGACTTAGTTCCTACTGACAGTTCCTTAAATGGGGCTGTCGGACGGCGAAGCTCTGTCCATTTTTGGAAAAGCTGTATTTTAAAGAGCTCTATCTCATGATGCTGTTCATATGTACATAGGGAGCTTAGTTTTCAAGTTATGAGCCTTTAAAGTTTAGACTTAAAGTTTTTAATGTGCTACTGCAGTTAAACAATATTCTCCATGTGGTTTGTGTTCATAGTCATACTCGGTTCCTGTGGTGGGGATTGTCAGATGGCAGAACTCCATATCTTTTTGTAGGAGAGTTATTCAAAGAGCTCTCTCATGATGCAGTTGTCAAATTATGATCCTTCAAAATTGAGGCTTTCCTCCTTTTTCATGTAATATAAAAACATTCTCAGATGGACTTAGTTTCTACTGACAGTTCCTTAAATGGGGCTGTCGGACGGCGAAGCTCTGTCCATTTTTTCTGGAAAAGCTGTATTTTAAAGAGCTCTATCTCATGATGCAATCCATATGTATATAGGTAGCTTAGTTTTCAAGTTATGAGCTTTTAAAGTTTAGCCTTTTACATAAAACCTTGGGTCAAAAATACTGATTTTTGGTCTGTGGAATACTGAAAGTTGGCTTGTCTGTATTTAAGGCCTCCAAAGTGCTTTAAAGCAATAGAAATGCAGGAGCTTTGGGGGCTTCGCCCCCGGCCCCCTGGACCCTATCCGTTGCCCCTGGACCCCCGGCCGTGAGGGGCTCAGTCGCTCAAGCGCTCCCTCGCAAAATCTCCCTTTTTTTAAAATTCCAATGTTGGCATTTCTGCTTTAATTACCCATTCTTTATGATAAAATAAAATCCACAGATATGAAATTAAAAAAAAGGGAAAAATATAACTTTCATTTTGGGTAAAGTTTATATTGGGACCGGGTCACCCTGTAGTGTCCTGAGGCGTTAAATACGCGTAAGTACTGCACCGAACAGTTGCGTGTGATGACTCTTTAGGACACTTATTGGGGTTATCATGTTCGGTAAACTTCATTTTGAAAGAGTCTACTGCCTTTGTGTCTTGTTAGGGGTAAGATTGGGGATCCCTGTACTATAGCTATAGCCTAGATGTATTTTGTGATAATAGTACCTCAATTCTGTTTCATTTATGATCTGCTCTTCATGTAATAAATATCCTTGAATGAAGTTTTTTTCCTGATATTTCAGTTGATTCTGATCTGGTGATTTGGTCAGTGAAATTTACTCAACTGTGCACATCAATATGTTGTTTCATTGCAGGGTGTATACATACAGAAAGGCGACATTGTCTCCATACTTGACGTCGACGGTGGTATTTTTCTATGCACAAATCCGAGGTTTAATGCAGGATCAGTATTGTGAGAAGAGTGCTGTCCATCACATGGTTACTACCCACACAAGCCACAAATCCAGAACGTTTTGATCCGGCAACCTATATTTTAGGTATAAAATACTGTAACTTATGGTTCAACAGATATCCCCTAAAAAGGTTATTTCCCAAATAGTCTTGCAGATTACATGGGTCCCATGCACCCCCCCCCCCCTTAAAACTAAACTCTAATCTCAAATGATTAGTTCATTCATAATGGAAATCAGAGAAATATATACTTTGGCATATTTCCAATGTTCAGTTACAGAGCTATTGGTTGAAAATGTGATAAAGGTCATTGAACTTTTGATTGGTCATTGTTACAAGGGGCCAAAACTTTTCAAAATGCCTGGATCTTGACAAAACAATTAGTGTTAAGTTGTGGTTGAGCAATCCAGAAAAGTATAGTTTGCAATATTTAGGATGTTTAGTTAGGTGGTAAAATTGGTGTTAAACTTACCCTCTTGTAAATTTTGCATTTTTTGTATGGGAATTAGGGACTACTCATCTCTTCCTAAAAACAAATATACCAAAAAGGGAAGATCCTACATTGTGCAAACTGTACATTTCCAGATTAATCATGTTCATACCAAACAATTTGACACTAATTTTGCCAAGATTGAAGCATTTTGAAAATTTGCCCCCCTGTTTACAATGGCCAATGGCCAATCAAAGTTCAATGACCTTTATCACATTTTCACCCATATTTCTGTAACTGAACATCACAGATAGGCCAAAGCTTATATTTTCTGATTCCTTATGATGAAGGACAAATCATGTTTTCAGATACTTTTCAACTTAGCAACACTTTGTACAGTTAATCCCCTTAATCCAAGATGACCACCAAATGGACCATGTGGGACAATATTTGATTTTGGTAACATTTTGTGTTATGAGCCACTATTTAATATCACAGGACCCTATAGGTCACTCTGTTGACTTTTTATTGTTGTGCTTTTATATCTAGACAAATTAAAAATTCCCAATTTCTTGAAGATAGACCCAACAACCATAGAAAAGGGCTGATGGAACATGGGTATCTGCCTTACTTCCCGATTTCCACTTAAATATTTTTTCAGAGGTGCAGTATGGCCCCTGCCCCTATCTGGCTACGTATACGCCACTGCTGCCTTTTGTTGGAAATTCTCATCAACCATACTATTATGAGTAGAAAATGATCTTTCCCTAGAGGCATCCAAATTGGAAGGCTTTTTTTTTGGAAAAGCCTTCCAGTTTGGATGCCTCCTAGGGAAAGATATTTTCTACTCATGTTCACCACCTAGAGTACCTAGTAGTTTCAAATCATAAGCATACTTTTCCAAGAAGTCTTTGTTAAGTCTTGAAATGGGGTCTTCAGGTGACACCCGTTGCCTGAAGAACCATTTCAATATCCACTGACTCAAGTTATTTTGTAAAGATAATTGAGTTATCCTATCACTGACCTCTTCAAATGGATAGCGGGCTGGCCCATCGTTGAAAAGTCGCTGATTAAACCACAGGAAGTTGCATATTTTGCCCTCTGCAAAATGGTTTCACTTTATTGTCAAAGTTAAGGAATTTTTGTTATAACAATAGTACATCTGTGTGGAATATGTCACCACCAGGTATATGCAATTATTTCCTGCAAAATCACTTCCTGTTGTTTGCATCGGCAACTCAGACCCGCTACCTGTGTAGAGGTCAGTGATCCTAATATTGGCAGCACAACCGGATGTCTCACATGGCCAGCTATTGCACCTTAACAACCTTCTTGCAACTCAAAGACAATTTGTAGACCAATAAAATCCTTTGTATAAGCTCTGGTCCCATAGATTTATGAATCATATTTTTACAAGAAGTTTTATTTCCATTTCTCTCTTCTCTCCTCTCGCTCTTACAGGCCCTGAGGAGACTTACCCTATCACTAGAATACATGGAATTTTGTTATGGCCATGCACCCAGTGAAATATACAACAGTGAACATCCATACCCCGTTTCCCATCCAAAGAAGACACTGGTTTTGTGTGGTCCAAAGCATTCTTCCTTCCAAACCGCCCAGCACTGCAGAAATATTTGGTTCTTCATGATGCTGAACAGACTTATCTTTAGTTTTTTAAAGTTATGGCGTTGACTTCAATCCTTTGTGGATTTGGACCCCGGGATAATTGACAGTTCTAAATTGCCAGCCATTCGGATCGACAAATTCTACATGTTTCTGGGTTCATGTAATATCATACTAAGACCAAACATGGTACAATAAGTTTGGGCTCATATTCTTTTCTTTTTCTTGTTCATGCATAGGTTTCAAAATTCACATTTTATCACAATGCTTTTTTGTTTCATTTTTTATCAATTTTTTGTAACGACAGATTTTTTTTTTTGGCAGGGGTAAAAATTAGCAAAAGGTACTTTAGAAGAAAAATCCCACAAAGTGCATTGCCTTTTTGTCTAAAAAAATGCATAGCGTCTAGGATTTTCCAGGTTCAGCAAGCAAAAGAAGCTGAAGACAAACCTTGAAGGAGCATAATTTTGGGATCTAGAGATGGTAGATGCTCTCGACAGAGCAACATGTAATTTGTGGAAAAGGACTCAAAGACTTAACAATATAGCCAGTCGTAGTCCTCCCTATTTGCTCTAGCCCATAGACCTGGACATACTTTCACTAGTAAACAGATCCCATAACTATTGGATCAAGGTTCTTTGAAAATTACAAAATTTTCAACTTTTGAGTATACACAAAAAAAGAGTAGAGTGTACCCTACCCTGTTTGCTTTGTGTATCGAGCATGATGTTTATTACATTCATTTGAGGTCCTAATCAATATATAATGCTTCTTGTGGACATTAGTATTCAGAAGCCAGCCTATTCCCTCTAACCCCCCCCCCCCCCAACCAGCTAGGGGTGCAATCGACGAGAAATCCAGATTCGATTCTCGCACGGATTCTCGTAGCATCCAGATATGAGAATCAATTTCTCGCCATTGAATCATGTATTAATGTTGTAATTTTCAAGTACATTTGATTACCCGCAAACTCGGCGAATTTGCACCCTGCGGCAACACACACCCCAATAGTAATTTTGTTAGATAGCCCTACAGGAAATAAACCCCCTTATGGAAGGTGAGTCCTTTGTAAAGTGGGGTGACCTGATCACCAACATGGCCCCCCCCCCCCCCACCTTTTACCTCATCCATCAAATTTGAGATTTCGGTCTCAGAAAGATAGATCAATATTTTCCTTCCTCATTAAGCCCAGTTGTAATGTTGTGGAAACTGAAATTGTTTCCAATGTGATTGACCACATTAATTAAAGTGCTGGCTTGTTCTGATTATGTGCTTTTGTGTGTTCTATTTGATATGAGAGCCCTGGCACTTGCACATAATATGCCTCATCAGTACCGTGGGAAACCACTTTGCTGTTTTGATGGTAGAAGGCAATAATGCATATTGCAAAGCGATATTCAATATTGATGGTTAACCATTAGAACGGCAGTTTCTTGTTTATATCTTGGGAATGAATGGATTTGTGGGGTCAAATTCAGGGGGTGCATATAATTTTAATCCTTTTATATCATTTTTAAGCTATGCCTTCCTTCCTGCGAATTTCCAGTGAATCACTGATGAAGTACGGCAGCCAGAAGAACCTTTTCAAATAAACATCGGAAATGTTTTCAGATCAAAATACAATTTACACAAGCTCCCTTTATACACTCGCGTACATGCACAACCTCTGCCATGAATGCACATTTGCAAGTGCTGTGCCCAAAAGTTGCATGTGATTGACCCATTTAGGACGCTTATGTCGGGGCAATATGTTTAGTACACTCGATTTGAAAAGGTCTTTGGGCTATTGGCATTAGAATATTTTCAGTCCGCCAATTGCGTTATTTTTTTCTTGCACCTGAGAAAACAGTAAAATTGGTGTGACCTCAATAGCGGTAAAGATGCTCTGGCAATTACCTGATTTTAAGTCCAAAATACTGGATTCCATTATAAACAATGGCGAGAGGTGAGTCGAGTTAAAAACAAAGGATTAAAAGTGATGAAATTTAAGTTATAAATGAAAAAGCCTGATCTCTGAACCTATGAAATCCCATCAAAATTTTAAAAAGCCAATCCTCCCCAAATCAATTAACTGTCCTGCTACAAAAAGTTTGTGTAAGCTGTTACTCTCTTCTCTATTCTAAGAAGCAAAGGCCTTAGAAAATGTATAAACCTTACCTTTTACTGGGCATGAGTGGATAGCATTAGGCCTGATTTTCTTAGATTTGAAATGTCAGTGTTTGCAGGAATTGGGGACAAAATAGCAAAGGTCAATTGCTTTACATTTGTGCACGCTCTAAAAATACCTGTCGACAATATGGAACCTGTTTTTACTCATTAAGTTGTGACAGACCAAGAATGGCAACCATCCCATAGTGTTAATTGGAGAAATGTGGGCTGTCATTTTCCCTTTCCACACATTGAAATTGGTTTTTTTGCAAAAACTCATATCAGTGTACAGTTTACTGTCTTTGCAGTGCAATATCTATTTCCCTGTAACTTTAACACAGTTCTTTTTCACGTATGGATGTTTGGGATGTACGAAATATTATTTGTGGTGCGAGTTCATTCATTAAAAATGCAGTCCCGGAAGTCACTTGGATTTGGTCAGGTACCCATGATCGTTCAAAAAAACAGGACCAGCTGCAAATGCAAGGAATTGCCCCGGTAAATCAATTCACGAAATTAAAGTTTTAAGTAAAAGGCCCGTAACTTCGGTAAGGGGTATCAAATTTAGTTAGATTTGGGCTGGTTCATTGATATCAATTGGAAAATGAACTGAAACATGTCAGCAAATACTGAGTGTGTACTGCGGGGTCTTTTAAGCTAATTGTTTATTCATGTACTAAACTAGGTCCCTCCAGAGATATAATTTTAAATGGTGCCAATTGGTCCTGTTACTGGAGTAATATTTTTTCCCACAGGGAAATTTGAACCCGTTAGGTGTCACTTTGTGAAACTCCTGGAACAAGGTGGGTACCACACCAACCCCTGAAGAACCCTCCCGGGAGTGCAGTGCAATGAGCTGGTCATTCTGATAAGTTTATTTCACTAAATTGATGAGCATTTTTTCAGCATTTATCATCATAATGAAGTTTGACCTTCAGTGGTTTTCCCGTCTCTTATGACCCACATATTGGGGAGGCTTTGTGATGACTTCCCAAGATAAGACTGTATTTCCCATTTCGAACCAAGCAAAATTCCAATGCATAAATGAAGTGTCAATGATTGACTGGTGACAAATCGAAAGAGGGTGTGTCTTATTTAATACCAGGTGTACCATTAATTAGAAGGGTCCAGAATTTTATGTGTTAGTTATCACCCAACCAAAGTAATGATGAAATAGCCTTTAAGCTCATTTTACTAGGCCTCTTTAGATTTTAATTCATATGCGATTAAAATATTTAAATGTTTTCATACCTGAGAAAATGAGAAAGTCATATAATTATATTATGGATGCGGCCGAAAAAGCTTTGTAGTATCTGATTTGTAATTACATTGACCAAAGATGCCAGTGTCAAAATTCAAAAGGAGTTTGAAGGGCACTAGAAAACTTGTGTTAGTTTGAGTAGGTAAGTAAAATACAACTTTTGTTTTTAGCACTTTAACACTGTGTGAACCTGCTTTGGTTCTCGCAAATGTTGAGGCAAAACCTTTTATAGGTGAATTGGTTATGCGGCGATTTATTACTTACCTGGAATTCCTGGTGAATAAAACTATGGTACTTTTTGTGTGGCCTTTAAAACCAGAAAATGTGAAGCTCATATACGCTCAAAAAGTGTAAAATGTTTGCAGCAACCAAATAGCGCAGATTACTCTGTGATTTTTGCAAAAATCCCAACGTCTATGGGGCCACATCCCCTTCAACCCCCCTCCACCGGGGCCGCTCACGCGGCGGGAATGCCTGCTTCGCAGCCATTTGATTCCTGGGAAACTTTGCATTTTTTACCCACACACCCTGGAATAGGGTATTTGTGCTGCAGGACCCTACTGGAGGATTCGTTCCCCGCATTAGTCGGCAACATTCACAATGGTTTAGAGCTTGTGTAATTTGAGAACCTTTTTGTGTATCTTTGTTTTGTCTCACGTTTTGGGGTGACGTCATGACGCGACATTGCATTCGCTCTGGCGTTTGGATTGCGCCACATTTGTTCTGCAGTGCGTAATGCTGGTCAATTCCAAGGTCGACGCCTGCATTTCTTGTTTGCAAACCTACACTCTCTCGCATGACGTCACTCCCCAACTGAGATCGAAAGAGTAATAGCTGTGTCCTGCCCTGTTAACTTTGTTTGGACGCGATTGCTGGGGAAACATCCTCTTACTGAACACATACAACATTCGCTTCTACAGCGAATAATTATGGCAAGGTGTTCCAAAAAACAGCATGTAGGCATGACAGCACACTGGCCAGGGCTTTTTGATGCACTGGTGTCTTTGCTACTTGTGCTATGGGTTTGGCGCACAAGGGTTCAAATCCACACCAATGCCACACCTTTTTCTCTGTTCCTGCCCCCTTTCCCAGGACAAAGGCCTAAAAAGTGGAAGGGAGTTTTGGCTATACTACGAAACCAAAACTCCTACTAACCAAAGTTTTAAAATAAATCCGTTTTGTCCCCCTCAACGGGGGTGGCCGGATTCCACCTCACATTTGCGCCAACCGCCCTGACTCTTCTTCCATTTCATTTCACTCAGCCCGAACTGCATCCTCCATCCTCAACCAACCTCCTAACCTCCTCCTCCACTTGTTCTTCCATGTCTTCTTTGGACGTCCCACTCCTCCTCAAACCGCTCACCTCGAACTTAAAAGCCTTCTTAGCACATGCTCGTCATCCTTTCTCAACACATGTGCCCATACCCACGAACACTATTCGCCTTCCAAACCGGTCCCACCGCCTCTTTCCCAACCCAACTCTGCATCTTGACTCTGCCTCTATCTTTCTCACTGAAATCAACTTTCCATCACTTCCTCTCATTCATCTTGCCCCCCTTCAACATCTCTTCCATCCTTTTTCATGCCTTCACATCTTATATACCTTGTTTGGATTCTCAACTCACTCAGCTCCTTCTCTACCTCCTCCTATCATAGCTTGTCTCAACACTTTCTTGCTCGCTTCTTTAGCCTCTTATAGCTTACCTTATTCTCTTCTGTACCATTTTTTCTCATATCCTTTAATGCATCCTTCCTTCTCGCTATCGCCTCCCTCACCTCATCATTTCCACCACCAACCCTGTATCTCTCCTGTCTCTCCTAACTTTTGTTTTCCCACACCCTTCATCACATGCCTGTAACACACAACACCTGAAACCCCCCTTCTTTAAAGCACCCCGCACCAGTCTCCACATCAGTCCCCCCCCACCAGCTTCCCCTACTCTTTACTTCTCATCTCAAATCTTTCTTGTCCTTCTTCTTTCAGCTTCCACACTTTCCTCCTCTCATGGTCACTACCTCCCCCACCACCTTTTTCACCTTGCCTCTTATCCACAAATCCTGCAAACCACACCACCAGGTGTTGCCATTCTCCAGGAATTACCTTAACCTTCTTCAGATATTTCCTCTGCCTCTTACCCACTAGCACAAAATCAATCTCTTGTCTCATTCCCTCATGAGCTATATGTCACTTTCATGTGTCCTTTTCTTGAACCATGTCTTCGCAACACACAATCTCAGCAACAAAACTCAAGCATACATTCTTATTCCAGATTCATCGCTCCAAACCCAATTTCATCCATGAACACCTTCGAACTTCGATCCTTTTCCCACATGCCGTTAAAATCACCAACACATAAGACCAATTAACCAACCACTTTGCACCTACCATTCTCCGCCAAATCGTCATAAAACGTCCTTTTCTTCACGCTTCCTTCCACACTGTGGCGCATAACCACATTTCAACCTCACTACCTCTTCCTCGAAAACCATTGGAAAATGTTTCACTCCTCCTCCTTACCTCCACCACCTTTTCACATAGCTCCTCTTTCCAACGACTCCCACCACCCCCAATCCTCACTATTCATGCCCACCAAACTTGTACCTTCTTCCCTATACCCCAAAACATCCTAGCCCCCTTCCCCTCTCCACCTCACCTCCTGTACCCCAAACACGTCCACCTTCATCTTCCTCAATTCCTCCACGATCGCCACCCCTTCCCTTCAAACACACAAGTTCAAGCTCCAACCTCACCCCGAGCCGCCTATCGGGCTTAATACCGTCTTTGGCAGGGGGCACCTGCGCGACTCAAGGTGATTCCTCGCACATTCCTTTTTGAGGTAGGCAGGTGCCGCCCACCCCAACCTTCGGCTGGTGTGCCCTTTTTGTTTGTACGCCATGAGGAATTTATTGCGCAATGAATATAATTGACCGGAGGCCCTTCCTGACGTCAATCCACCGTTTCGGCGGTGGACCTAGCCTTGGGCTTCAGCGCCCAACAAACAAGGCAGCAGTTGGGTTGCATTTGTTAAGCCTTTAGTATACAAACTATTCCAGTACATGCTCACAGGACCAGGTGAATGTAAACCCTACAAAAAAGGTTGCAACTAAACCACTTATTTTTAAAATATCTCAATTGTTTTTTATAGTGTTATCAATGAAAAGCTAATTTCTCAGCTAACAAGACTTCTGTTGTCGTTTACACTCACTTGCTTCAAGCTATAGTACCTCTTATGGTAATGAGAAAAAGGTTATTAAAGCGTCGTGCAGGCAAGCTTGCGCAATGGGTGGGCACTATCTCTTTCCTTACTCCCTGTAGTAATTTTTGCTGTTTGCCACTACTCTCGGACAACAAATCTGTATCTTCCCAGCATTCGCTGGTTCCCGTTTATACACCTGGCTGGAGAGGGGTAAATTGAGGTAAAGTGCCGTACTCAAGGGCACAACATGCACATTGTGGCTCGAACTCGCAACTTTTAGTGTGTGGGTCGGGCTCAATCACTAGACCAATGGTAATTCAGCGGGTTTCAAAAAAACAATGTTTCAAAATTAACCATTATCTGGGTTCACCTTATTGATGCCATTGCATTTCTCTGGCTGAACACAAGTGGGCATAAGGAAAAATTTAACATTTTGTTTGCGGGACCGTCCTGCATTATACTGAAGAGGTGCTGTAGTGTCAAAGCAAGTGATTGTTACAAAGGATGTCCTTCTGTAAAGCTGAGGAAATGAGCTTTTCACTGTATTATAATAACAGTGAATACAACCATCCTTTTGAGAATTTATTTAAATTCTAACATTGAATGGACAGTGCTTGTTGAAAAGGGTGGGGAGTTCAAACACATATAAGCTCTCTTTGGGCACATCACTGTAGTACACACAAAGGATTTGTTTCCCCAGCCATTCAAATCCAAAAACCAAATAAAAGGCATTTGGCAAGGTTTGTTCCCCTGTGGCTATAAGCCCTGTGATTTATTTGGACCGATGCCGGAGCAATGAATCCCATTAACGTGTCACTTCTCGGGAACGGTGTCAGTCTTTGAGTACTATATCCTGTGGGGAAAAATTCTTGTAGCAAGGTTGCTTGTAGAATACCAGGCAATATTACTAATTGGCAGTCTAATGCAGAGCTCTAGCCTTCACCATTCCTACAAGTTTGCAGAATTGGCTAAAAGAATAACAATTTCCACGACTATAATGGACAGTAGTACACAGGCGTTAAATGAACTCATACCATTTATGGTTAGAAAAAATCTATGTGTATACAATACTTTCTGTACGTGATCAATCAGTACTAAATCCTTATTTCATAAAGAATAGATGTACCCATAGAGGTATTAATAGAGGAGGGGGCACCTAGCCGGCCTGTATTATTCAATGTTCGTTATGAGCAATTACCAATGAATGGGCTAGATTGATGAGGCCAAAAATTTTCCCGGGCTATACTAGCGAAATTGCGTCCACAAGCAAAACACACCACCACCGCAATTTATAACAAACATGTGGTAACACGGACGAGGATTTATTACGGCATGTGCAGGGTAGGACTTTCAGCGAATTTTCCGATTCTGATGATGATTTTCAAGCTTTAGACTTTAGTTAATATCATGTCCATAAGCTTTAAATTTAAGCCTACACTGTCATGGAAATTAATGTGCATGTCAAAGACGGCGAATGCGAAAAATACGGCAGAAAAATCTGTGTGCTTCCGTTTATTTTTCTTTGCCCTAAAAAAATACTGGCCCAGCTTGGCCTAGCGCGACAACTTTGTTCATTGCACTTCTGAACTCTTTCTAATGTTTAAAGTGTTAAAACCCCCGGTCTTGCCCGACAACTCTAATTATGAGCTATGAAAATTGTCCTATTTTGTCACTTGCGGTAGATATGACGTGAAGATTTGTATTGGAGATGTTAACGCAAGTCACAAAACGATGGGTTGCGGCAGGACGAAGCAACACAGTGTAGAAATTTAAAAATGGCCGCAAGAAATGATGCTGCCCTGGGAAGACCTGCAGAAATCGTCTCTTCTACAAGACTTCCGGCGTAGGGTCCGCCGGGTCATTTCTCCGATATGATTTTTGATAAGCGATGATCACTCGGCCTTGCAAGAGTCGCAAACAACATGACATCAAGCCCTCTTTCAAGAGCGTCTCAAGTGGACAGTTCATTCACTGTGACAATGCGTAAGACGGCTTAGACCACTTGACAGATTAGATTTCTGGGAGCACCCTCCTTCTCTATATTACCTCTATGATGTGCCAAATTGCAAATGTAAATAAGAGATCAAAGAAGTATACTATTTGTGCATAGAAAACATGATTATATGAATTTGTATGATATAACATACATCTTTGTGTCAAGTCTCTGCTTTGCCCTCAAAATATGTACAAATTTACAAAATTACGCTTATTAATATGCTTAGCAATATCAATTAAAACTACAAGTCACCTACGTTCTTGAAAGTCGGATTTCTGGTTGGAGTGACCACTACATTGCATTTTGAGCTGCTGTGTGACTAAGGTTATCATCTGATGATAACCCAGGTATTAAAAACAACTGATAAAGTCTAAACCATGATTCCTTAAATGTCTGTTCATTATGCTCTTGCAGGACCAGGGCTTGGCTAATTTTGCACCGATCGTGCGCGATTAAGCCATTCCCTATCAGCGATTGTTGTCAGGTGCACTAGCGCCCAAGCATAGGCCAATGCAGAACACACTATACGCTTAAAATACGCTCATAATGTAAAAGGAATGGTGGCTTTACATTATCTTGTTTATAAAAGCACACTTATTGATCAAATATGAGGGCCCATTTTATGGTGCATAAAATAAACTTCATGTAGCATTCACAAAAATAGGTAATCTGTTGTTTACTCAGTGCAATATTGCCACAGAACTAGTCTGTGTCAAAGACTCCATGATGGATTATAGAGTATTAATCCCTCATGAAGTCTTGACAACTAGACTAGTGTAATGCAATATTACAAGGAGAATAGACCTATTAATCTGGGTCAATCGCCATATGAAAAGAAGCTCAACAGTTTGAACACTTGAAAGCTAACCAACCCTGCAAGTGGATTCTTGATTAGAATACAATAAAAGTCATTGGGTTGTGGCCATGGGCATGTATCAGGATTGCATTTATGGGGGCGGACTTCAAAAAAGGACTTTTTTGGTAAAAGTGACGTAACCCTAAAATGGTCCTTTCGGACTTTTGCAACATCTCATCACCAAAAAATTGACTTTTTGTCAACATTTTCTTCGAAATTTTGGACCTTTTATGAAAGACTCACAAATGTGGGCCTTTGTGAATTTGGGGGCAACCCCCTGTGTGGGGCCGGTTGTGGCATTTTTGTAACTCAGTGCATATGATATACTCTGCAAAGGCTTGGGTAAAAAATGAAAAATCCTCTATAAAAAGCAAAAATCTGCAGTGATGGTTTAAAGTTGTACTACACTCAGTGGAGCAAGTAGTTTAGGGTTAGGATTTAGGGTCAGGTAATATCTCACAAGTATTTTGTGTTCCAGAAGCACAATTGTGACAACATCTCAATATTGCTAGTTACTGCTTTGGAAGAATGTATAAAAATTCACCAAATACTATCTTGTTACTGACAAACACCACACAGACACAATGACTATAAACCACTTTACCCTCAACAATTCCCGGACATTTACAATACCTCCAATCCCAGTGGAAAAATAAGAGTACCGAAAAACGAAACATCCTTGTCGATCCCCAGTTAAAAACCACACCTCTTTCTTCTGGCCAAAGACAAATACACTGACCAAAAACAACCATAAACTTTATACCCACCACAGATTTAACGGTCCATTCATAACCTTGCTCCACTGTGTGTTGCGGTACTGATATATCGATCACTTTCTGTCGCAACTCAACGCTACTCGCTTCAAATCCAATTAAAGGGATTAGCACGATAATGCGAGAGAACTAGGAAAAAAGGTGGAAATTGCTATTTTTAACAACTTATAAATCAGGGATAAGTGGTCCATTCCATATACAGGCATGAGAATCTTCAGTTTAAAACTGAATTCAGTTTTTTTTTTGGCCCGCCATTTACGCGTTTTGATTATTTTCAGCCCGATTTGTGGTATTTCTGCGGGATTTCACGCTTTTTTTCAGTTTTTTTCCGCTTTCAGTTTTTTTCTTGAAAGTTCATTCTCATGCTGAATATAATGATTTAATGTATTGAAACAAACTCCAAAGAGTGAAAAAATGGAGGATTTGAGGAAAATTTGTGCATACCGCTCTTCCCGCAATAGACATACAGTATTGGCGTCTCAAAATCTACAACTAAACAGCTGATTGTGTTTACACCAGCACCTAATAAAACAAAGATCAATAAGGTTTGTGCTTGAGTTCAAACTTCATTGAGCATGAGCACAATATCACGCTGGAAATCCGTGATATTCACGGAAAGGCTTTTCATCTCAAGTCGGAATTAGCTACGCCACGTATATAAATTACAGAATCGGATAAAAGTACTGCCTTGTCTTTAATACACGGATTTCAAGTCAACCACTTGCAAGTTATGTTCGCATATCCATGCCAGTAACAAAAAATATACAATATGAATTGAGGCTTTTTTTCGATGTTTCGGATTGGCAAAATCGCTGTAATCTTTAAAATAAATTAACTTTATTGCAGTATGCGTAAGTGTTGGATAGAGACTGTAGTTCGGGCGAGCAATCACCGCCCAAACGCAGTGCAGTAAAGTATGAACGAACCTATAACTAGTCTTTTTTTTTACAAGCAACATGACGTCTTATAAACATTTCCCACATTTCTTACATCACTTTCTGATTTTTCAAATGGATGAATATACAAAATAATTTACATTAATATCACAATGTCTTGCTCTAAATTACAACCTAAAACACAAAAACTTGGGCCAAAAAAACGTTTGTCTCAGGCTTCCCTCGCACATAGCTTTTAAAAATTGTAGTTGGCTCATAGCTCTATGCGGCGGCGGGGCGATTTTTACACTGTTAACATTTTTAAATTTAGGCGAACCAGTACTTGTCTGGACCACGAATTGTCTCAAATTGTGGGCCAAATAAAAAAAAACAGTGGAACTATATGGACAATAGTGTTTTTTTCATTGTGTGAAGGTTTGTTTATGCCTTGAAGCATCGAAGAGGAGTACCTTGGAGTGGTACATATTGTATATTCTTAAAAACACCTAATGGGCAAATTTAAAAATATCACATAGGGTCATGCTTGTTTTGTAAAAAAACAGCGGTAGCCAATAGCCTTTTTAGCCCAAAGCAGTGAGACAAGTCTTTTTTTCTGGCCTTGTGTGCTCAAAAGTGAACGTACAGGGTAAATTTTGCAACTTTAAAATATTGCGCGGACTGTTATAACGTGCAGGTTGTAATTTTGTATACAGGCACAATGCAGGGAATTTTTCTATGGATGGCATGTGCTTATTCACCAGCTCCTATCCAGAAAACATTCAAATTTTATCAAGAACACCTACAAATTATCTCATACTTTGCATTAAGTGAAGTTGCAGACACTAGGTGTAAACAAAATTTGTTCCCACAATGCAATGGGCATATGCCGTCACAAAAACTAGTTTGGAGATTAATTGATCTTTTTCATATGCAAAATAACCGCTGCTTGTGGGAAAAAATTTTGGTGGCAATCAGTGCAAATTGAGTTCCAGAGAAGAAACCAGGAAACGCTATTTGCCTAACCAATGCAAACACCAACTTTAACCTCAAAAATCGGGGACTGACTTTTATGGAGATGAGAGCGTAGCCCCATGCAGCTCTCCTAAAGGGGCAACGAGAGATTTCACATATCAGGTATCCCTAAAAAAATCAAACAATATGATTTGTCCTGATGTAAAGCTTTCCATCAAAAAATATCCCCATGTGAAAGGTAGGCTGAGAAATGTTTCTTTGGTACAAAAATTTGAATTTCTAATTTCGTTAGGAGCCAAATACGAAATTCACCTATGTTTTATGTTTTTATTGAAAAATAAGCAAATCAAATCACCTTTTGCTCTCTTTTAACCCTTCCTTGGCCGAGGCAGGCCACTTTAAAAAAATGGGGTGATTTTTGGGTGATTTTATAATCGCTGACTGCATGTTGTCTAGGGATAATAAGTTCTCAATGGTTGATTGTTTTGGTTGAGTGCATAATTTTGACTCAAATATATTGATATTATCACTAATGACAATTGTATTTGAATCAAAGTAAGTAAAACAAAAAAAATGAGTAAATGTTGTCGGAATTTCATTTTTTAGAGTCAATTTTATAATAAGTGTCATTTTTCCATGAATAAAGCACTATCACTAAACTGGGATTTTTATTTTTTTTTTTTTGTATTGTGTTATATGATATTCATGTCTATGCAAATTGTAAGAAGTCAGATGTATTGACTTACTTGAGTTGATTTTTTTTTGCTCGTATACGGTATGACTATTTAAACACATCTGATAAAAAAATAAAGGCCTGAGTAAAAGAA
The DNA here is from genome assembly GCA_023653785.1 of Ophioderma brevispina. Classification (NCBI taxonomy): domain Eukaryota; kingdom Metazoa; phylum Echinodermata; class Ophiuroidea; order Amphilepidida; family Ophiodermatidae; genus Ophioderma; species Ophioderma brevispina. The sequence goes on from JAMKCH010005644.1 coordinate 22,977, forward strand.
GAAACCTAACCTTTTCAGCACATTCGTGTTGACCAGTAGTAATGTCCTGACGTAGTCTGTAGAGCTGACACTGAGTGACAACTGAACTGCTTGGTATGCGTACTGGTCACTGGAAATGCTACTGGTGTTTTGTATTGTACTAGCAATGAAGCAACGACATTGATTGATGGTATCCGCCACATCATTGCAATAATTTGCCAATACAATTAAAATTCGCTGTAAACCTCTAATTTGTTTTCTGCCCACGACGTATGAATCCGCTCGCAGCCACGTCAGTGACAGCGATCAGTACACTGATGTATGCATCAATGGAATGAACACACTCGCAGAGTCGCAGTCTGGCTGAGCGAGACTCGGTGACCGGCGAATATTCTTCACTACTGACGGCCTAGTCTGGCTACTACGGGGCCATATATTATATATCCAAATGGATTTTTGGTCAATGCTAAATTACTGCCTCTAAAATCGCGTCCGGCGTACCAGGATTGTCTTGAAAAAGACTGTTATTACTTTCATTTTCATCGCTTCAGCAACACGACGCCATTTTATCTACATCTGATCATCGGCCGTCAGTGCGTGTCATTCTATGTTTAGCAAAAACAGGCCGCAACACTTTGTTTGGACTTGCTAAAATGCACATCTTTGCCACTGATTTTCAAGGAACGTAGAATATCAACGAGCGTCATTTAGGGGGTTTGGACATCAAAATTCCTAAAATTTCTTTAAAAAAAACAAAAACACCGAACATTGGCTGTCAAGCCGATGATACGGCAGTTTTTATTGGGTGTAAATCGGACATTGACGAGGTGAATGCCAGGATTTAGTACGTATTTTCAATTGGCCGTTGGACGTAAAGGGCAGCTCATATTGTTAATGACGTAAACAAGAGCTACGACCGAATATTCGGTCATTAGGCACTTTAGTGTTAAAGACACTTCTGTAGCCCAATACAAGGTAAGAAATCTATTGAGTGTCTAATCTAAATGAACTTTACTATTTAGTGATACAAGATTTGGGGGGCCTTAAATCTCTGTTGCACCTTTAAGCACTTGGAGGCGAGCAATTAAAGCTCCCCTTGGGAATCTGCTCTATCCTGTTAGCACTGGTGATATGCCATGAAACGCTCCCCTTAAGCTTCCCCTGATACGACCAGGAGGCTTTTTACCAGCACACCTTTTTTAAGAGTCAGGCCCTGAAAAAATCCATGGAAATGCATACAAAACAATTTCACACCACACAATTAAAAGTTGCACTTGTTTCTATGTTGGACAGTGCTCTTCCAGAACTGTCTAAATGTTGCTGATGATTATTCTGGGGTATAATCACACATTCTGCAAACCATTTTCTTCAGATGAGACCATAAAATTATGTTGTTGGAGAAGTCAATAAAAAATGCTGCGGATTACAGAAATTTGCCCAATCAGTGTCTTCCATTTGATTAGTAAGGAATTGTTAATACTGATGGAATGAATCTTTAATATATAGACTGAAAAAAAAACGGTGTTTCTGAGCTGTGAGTGTCAACTTTCAAAAATCGATTTGGAAAGTGCTCTTTTATTGGGAGGGGGAGCCATAGACCTTGCTTTATGACTTGCAAAGAGTCTGCACGAATGTTTTAGCAATATTGACCGGGGTGGTACATTTTGTAACCTACGTTTTCTGCGCCCAGTTGAATTCAGCAGCCTTGATGAATAAAGTACAGTTTCCTGCATTTAATTCCGTCAAGGCTGCTGAATTCAACTGGGAGCAGGCAAAGTGGGTGCCGTAAATTGGTACCAACCCATTTTGGGGTAAATGTACCAACCCATTTGGGTAAATGTACCACCCATATTGACTGCTAATTCTAAATCTTGATGATACAGCTTTTGCATCTTGAGCATTTTGAGATAAGGAAGGTGGGTAAAATAAGAGGGATCAAAATTTAAAAATTTCATATGAGGTAAAGTGATATAGACATGTTTCATTTGGGTTTTTTTTTTTTTTTTTTTTTTTTTCAAAAGGATTAAAAAAAGTATGGTTGCATATACTTATTCGGGTCATCCCTTTAAACCAATGGCGACGCATAAATTTGGGATTTCTTTCCCTTAACCTTGGGTAACTTGAATATAACTGATAGAGAGCTTAACACATTATGCATTTCTTAACAGGTAACCAATGCAATTCTTTGCTAGCCTGGAGAAATTCATGCCTAATTGATAATGTTCTTGCTTTTTAACAAATGAAAATGTTTTTAAGCTAGTTCACAGTCGTGCAAGGCACCATACGAAAGGAAAAAAAATCACCACACAAAATTAAAAGCTCCAGAACAGCTCCAGAGGAAAAGAGTGCCATGACCCATAGTCGTTGCCATCGCCAGGTGTCTGAATGGGGACAAAGTAACTTGAGGTCACATGAGGTCACCAACATGTGAGAGACAGCCCAAGGACCATGGTATCCAAGTCGTGAAAAGAGCAACACATTGTGAAAACACCAAAACAATTTAAGAAATCTGACCATTTTGGACCATGACCTCTAGATGACCTTTGACCGTACTCTTGGGGGAGGGGGGTAACTTTTGGGACACTACCCAAGGACCCTACATGCAAGTGCCATGAAAATGTGTGCATGTGGAACTGCAATTATGTTGAGGGTTAACATTTGGGTCAATATTTTTACCAGAGTAGGATCCTACCAAAGCAATCACTGTGGGTGCCTCCTGCAGATGACACAAAATCATCCTTGTCCACCTAAAGTAGTTAGAATTTCACACAAAACTGCATACTGCAGAAATTAGTAATGTTGCAGTACTATACAGTGGGAGTTCAATCAGCATTCAACTAGCATTTAAGTGGCTTGCTGTATGGTTGCTGTAACATACACTGCCCGCAGTGACTTCTAATTGCGGAACAAATACTCTTACTTTCAGTGCAAAGATATTTAAAGTAAAGCACATGCATTTATCAGTACAGCAAAGTCTGAATTGACCTTTGTAGGACAAAGGCAATAGTGAGGTATTTTACTTTTTGAATTGTCAATTACCATCAGGCATGACTTTAACAAGGTAGGATTCGTATGAAAGTTTTTACACTGTTAAATTTCACATGAGGTCTTTGTCTTGAATTTGGCATCATATCAAGTCATAACTACAAAATAGAGATGCATGAAATGTTGTCACCAATAGGCAATGAAGAAGTGTTGTCAATCTGCCAACATACCAGTATGTTATATTAGCTTATAGACTTACCATTTTGGTAACAACTATATCAGCTGGTTAAACTGTTTGTGATAGCAAGGCCAAAAAAAAAAAGTTTCTGGATATAGCCGTTTCCTATTGTACCTCCCTCTGTTTTCTAGATATCTAAATGTGAAGAACTTTCCATAGCAGCTGCATATAGCCTAGGTTTTCAGTTAAATCAACTAAATTTTGATGTGGGCCAACGTGACTCCTTTTTATGGCAATCACCCAATTGCTTGCATGGCTCTCTTTGTCAAGACACAATAAACCAAATCCTACACCCCAAACCAACAAATGGAAACTTCATTCCTTACAAAGGGATACTACTGAATACCATGTTAATAAGAATATGAAGTTATCTGATCCCTGATGTGTCTGATTTGATGTCCTATAAACGCTGCATCATGCCATTTAAGAGATGCTTAGAACATCTAAGAAGTCGGCGTGACCACAAAAACCATTTAAGGGACAGAGTTTCTGAAGGTTCTTAACAGACAATACTGTCAAACAGTCACAAGTGCCTGTTACACCAGTGAAATTTGTTTAGAAAGCATCACCCATCTTGAAAGCTACTACTGCATATTAAAAGTAGGAAAAGAGGTCTGAAAATAAAGACCACTGAAGTAGTATCTCCTACAGGAAGATGGGTTGTTCCCGGGGTTTTGTTCATTGTAGTGACGGAAGACCGTTTGCCAAACTCGTATGTTCCAATCATTATGGCACAGGCGGGCAAAACTTTGACGAGTTTGGCACAAGACCTAAGCAAACAAAAGGAGAAAAAAAATAGTGTACTTCATATTACACAACAGCTTACATGTTGTAAGAAATATAGAACAGAAACATTCTGGCAAAAACGTGCAATTTTTGCAAAAATGGTCAAAGTATGCTAACTTCAACAAATGAGGGATACAATGTGATTCCTATGACTCAGTGGTTTCCAATTGAACTTCAACTTCTCAATTAGGTCCAATTTTACATTTTTCAGCCTATCTTACACTTGACCTTGGGATGTGACCTTGATCTCATTAACAAATGAGGGATCCAATGGTGCACCTGTGACTCAAGTTTGTTTAAACCATCGAAGATTACGGCAAATGTTAACCTTTTTCAACACAAACAACAGACAAACAAAAAACAGACATCACAACAGACTATAGTGGACAAGTGACCCTATGTGTCTTCCTGCCTTAAGGCAGCACTATAAAAAATGGAGTTAGTCTACCACCACAGGACCGCTTTGTGTCGCCTGCCGTAAGCAGGAAGACACTAAGGATCACATTGTCCACTGTTGTCTGTTGAGGGCGGGTAGGGGGGGGATCGGCAACCAAAATTCAAGTACGACACAGGCTCCACAGGGGACTGAACCCGGCGCACTTGGTGAAAGGCGAGTGGATGAGCCACTTCACCAGCCATCTCCCAAACATTGGATCCCTCATTTTGATGAGGTCAAAGGTACATGCAAGGTCAAATGTCATGTGAGGTCAAGTGGTAAATAGGCATGAGAAAATGTAAAATTGATCTCAATTGAAAAGTTGAAGTCCAATTAGAACCAAACTTGAGTCTAGTGCAAAATGGATCCCTCATTTGTTGATTTGCCGTCAAAGGGCAGCATGCCAAACCAGATTAGAGCGCACCCCACCCACTTTTTAAGCATTACAGGCTTTCAGCACTTCCTGCAAACAACCCTTTTGTACCCCTTTGGCATTTATCCTTCTTAAAATTAACCAGGTAGATGTCGGTTGTCTCTTGGTATCTGCAAGGGTGCAATATGAATGGAGACAAATTTACAGCTTGTTTAGAAGTCTACACGAGTTTGACATTCTATTCTTTAATGAAGATATACAGCTGATTCCAGTGAATTGGGCAATCCCCAAAAAATAACTCAAGTGATAATATCTGGAGAATTAGAAACCAGACACAAGTGTTATCCTAGATTACTGATGTCACCTCAAGGAACAAAACACATTATTCCAGCTATACTGACCCTAAGACAAGGGAATTAGAGCCCACTTGATACGGTTAAGACACCTTCAGGAGTCCCCGAGTGAACGTATCTGAATTCATCCACTTTGAAGTCTAAACTCCTCACTACCAAGATCAAGTCTAAATGCTCAGACAAATGCCATGATCAATTTGATCAGTAGTGTTGAGTCATGACATCATTTAATCAAAGTGGAGTAACGAGGCCCTGTGAAAGCTTATGGACAAAGGTTGTGGTTAACTAACTTGAAAACGAAGACTATTTACACTTTCACGGTTTGCATTTGCAGTTGAGCTCCACTAGTATTGGAATAAATGGGGTATTACCTAAACAATGCATCACTTAAATTGCTCGGTTCATTGGGTTTGTGTCAATGTCCAATCCTACAACTCGTAAGTGTGAGGCTTCTCCAAAACCAAATGGCAAAACACACATGCAATAGAGCAAATGAGCAGCTATGCAAGTGTGAGGCTCTCCAAACAAATGGCAAACATGCAAACGAGCAAAATGAGGTCGCGCCCCCCCTATGCAAGGGCTGTGTGTTTTCAAATATTTTAGTAAACAATCCAGGGGGGTTGGCCGATTTAAATCACATTTTAACAATCACGATTTAAGATCAAATGATTTTTTTAAAAATAACTGATTTAAATCACTTTTTTTTGTTTTAAAAACAACCATAATGACACCATAATTGTTAAGACAATTTTAATACTTGAAATCAAAACTACTTTTATAAAATAAAAGATTTAAACCACTTTTAATGCATCAGATTACCTTACATGGTAGCAAGACACAAATTTAGTTTTAAAATAATCATGATTGAAACCTAGATGTTGTGATCTAAATTACAGTTTCTCGCATTTCTTCTTTGTAATCAAACGACCAAGTTCTGTATAGATACTAGGAAAATATTTACAGTATTACAGTACAATATTGACCTAATTAAATGCCCAAGCCATTCAGTAGCGTTCCCTGGATGACCTTTTTAAAGGTTGGATTAATCTTGAGAACAAAATTCCACAAAAGACTGCACAAACTCATGTAAAGCCAACAGACCGCTTGATGTAACAATTCATATCCCCAATTACTGCCTTGACATAGTGTTTTTCGCAAGTATATTTATTTGGATTTCCAATGTTATAGGTCATTGACTGGGAATTTCCAATTGCTGACTGCCACTGGGGATTTTCCCGTGTGAGAATATGCAATATAAACTGGAGTTCCCTGGGGGAATTTCCAATGCTGACTGCCACTGGGGATTTTCCTGTGAGAATCTTGAAAATAAATGGGACTTGAGGGCAGTTCTTATGTTTAACTGGGGATTTTAATGTGAGAGTTTCTAAGATCCAATATCGCTCACTTGCGGGATTCTTTCAGAAAAAAAATCAGAGAATATACCAGGCATGATTTTTGAAAGAGATTTCATTTTTAGTCCGAAATAAACTATTTTGATTGGGCATAAGTCCAAAAAAGCTGTCAACAACATCTTCAGGCTAGGTTCATGTTAATTTATTCGGAATAGGTTATTAGGGAAAGCTATATATAATGTTCGGGTTAGATTTCTCATGTTTGAAAGAATTCTGGATAATTCCATAGTATGGAAATTATAAACAAATAAAAAAAAGCCAATTTAAATCAAAAAAATCTGATTTAAATTCAAAAAAATCCGAATTTTTGATTTTTTTAAAAAATCAAAAAAAATCGACAACCCTGCTTGAATGTAAAACATTTTCAATTACCTTCATGGTTCTATCTCTCCTAGCTCAATCTGTCGATGGGTCTTGACAACATCACAACGGTTGTTAAAAATGCCTATATCTGTAAACCAAAAAGATGAAATTACTGCATTTTAAACTTGTAAGATCCCATAGTGAGGAGCAAATAGCAAATGGAGCTCATAAATATGCACAAATAGTGATGCTGGTACGGGGGATTACTGCATGTACATGTACCGTACCCAATACCAAGTTTCATCACAATCTTGACCATTGGATCCGGTAGAATACACTTTGGTAGTAATGAGCCAATCAGAGCATATATGCCAAATGACTATTAATATGCACAAAATAATGATGACACAGTGAATGGATAATACTTTACTCCACCACTACCCACATACCAAGTTTGTAATATTCGGATATATATGGGATCTGGTAGAGTTCTAATTTTTAATTATAAGCAGTAACTTTGATTGAAATGCATGTGAATGTAAGAAGAGACTTTGCACAGCATTTGTGGGAATAATGGGAGCGGAAAAATGGGGAAGAGAGTTTATACACAGGTTTCAGAGATTAAGAGTGGAAACATCGAAATACACAAAGTAGCCATTGACCTTTGGCCAACAGAACCCTGTCTGTCACAGCACAAGTAGTGGTAGATACTAAGGTCATGTGGTGCAAGTTTCATCTAGATAGATCAGGGGTCTGACGGTTACAGGCGGAGATAGACGGACGACACCAACGACATATTTCACATGACAAAATCCCCATTCTGCCTAAGCGCCAGGGGGATTAAAAAGGACAGAGCTGCTAAAAATCGGATACTTAAACCAATTCTAATTGGAAATATACTTCCCACTGCTAAAATTGGAGCAGTGACAACACTTATTCCTCAATGTATTTTATTGGAGCGAAAATGATCTTAGTTTGGAAAGAAAAGTACCCTGAAACTCTGGTAGTAAAAGACCAGGGATTGTAGCATGCTCAATACCAGCGTAATTCCATGTTCTTTGAAAAGGAAAAAATACTGCAAGTTAACAACTTTCAAGATCCCCCTAGTGGGGAGCAACCTGGCAGGGAGCAAATTCTGCTGATTAATTAGCTCACTAACATACCTAATTTGCATAATGGGATGCCCAAAATGTATCCTCAACCTCATTCTTTAATTCCAACAAGGACAAATTTATGTATTAGAACTCACGATATGGCAGTAGCATTTGAAAATTCAAAGGAAGCCTCTTTAATAGCTCATTTGCATACCTAACCCGCATAATCATGCACTTACAATCGTGAAAAGATGCTGCATGTGGGCTTCATGTAACAAAGGAATTGTGTGTATCAATGATACCATTTCAAAGATACAGCACAACAACCAGTCAAATAACAAAAATGGACAAACACACACAGACACGCAGACACACAAAAGGAATCTGCTGTCACAAATCCCCCATGCCCTTTTGGCCAGGCGGGATAAAAATTGGAATGCCCATCGTAAGTGTGTGAATGCAAGTGAGTACATCACATCCATTCCATTATTTTAAGGGGAAGTGTTGGTTGGCCGGCCAACCACCGGGACCGAAGCCCCTGCCAGTGCTGAGGGAGCACCACAAGAGCCGATTCTCAGACGTAGCACCACGCCGTGCCGACTTGCTTACAGGAAATTCCACGAGCGAACTACCGTTCGCCTGTCGTCATATCCCATTGAATCCCAGCTAGTTCCTACACAGTAGACAGGCAAGGGGACTCCCTAGTACATGATCGATGGCGCCAACAAGTCGGGTGGGGATCCCACTCAAAACAAATTGAGCGGCATCGCCCCACAGAGCAGTGCTTGGTCATCGAAAACGATAAGCACGCATGATACACTCAAGTAAATCAGTTAATGCCTTATTGAAGGACTGTAATTTACAACAAAGACAGTCCTTCAAGAGAAGGAAAAAAGAAGAATTTACAACAAGACCAAAACAAAGAAGATGGCGAATTACTAGGGTAATGACCTGGCTTCAAGGATGGGCCTTGGAGGAAATTAATTATCGTGTCTAGCCTATAGAGACGCTGGCACAATGGGCCCGCTGGATCACGTAAATTCTAAAGAACGCCTCACAAATTAATGAATCGATTTAACTAAATAAGATTCTTCTAACGAAATGGTTTGACACTCAATAGGATTATCTTGTCTGGACACAAATCTGTAAGGCATCACAAAAGAATTGGAGTTAAAACTATGACCCTGAACACCGATTAAAGTCAAGTGTACGACTGCACAGTGTTTAAAAATAAATACACCTGCGAGTAATGGAGTTTTATATTTATTCGTAGTATATTTAAAAAAAACTGATATAAAAAGAAGCCAAGGGGACGCCCCTCTCTGGCCCAAGGAGAGCTGTAATTAGATGGCCGTCCGAACAGTACCACAATAAAATGTGTGTACACCACCGAACCAATCAAATTGGACTCAAAGTAGTTTAATAGTTATAATGGGGGAAATTACCGGGTTCCGAATTTGGCAGACCAATCTGGAACCTGCGGTTTCAGCTAATTTGGGCAAATTCCGCCGAAATCGCAATCCAAAAAATCCTAAAAACGGACCTCAGACATAGCTAACGGTAACTTAGAGTTTTCCAACCCTATTCCTGGCCGCACAAATACCATCCAAACCCTTGTGAATTTCTACTCTAATCGAATCGGGAGCTGACAGATACATCTCACCGGTCAGGTAGAGACCAAAGGGAAAGAGTTACTATCATGATGGGATTCGCCAGTGACGTCAAGTGGTATGACATCACCAGGGATCGCCTAATAGAATTTGTGTATATTAGTTTTGGGGGTCATCTTGTGCACCAAAGATGATGCCAATTTGTTATTATCGACACTTTGGAAACCCTAAGGAGATTTCAAATATTAGGGAGTTTGTGTGAAATCAGGTTGGGTGGCATTGTTGTATCAGTAAATTAGAACCCATGTTCATTCGAACACTTTTTGGCTTCCACTTAATTTTAATTCCTCAGAAGACTGGTTAAATGGCATTTCATGTATCAGGGTAGAGTCAAGGTCAATTAAATTTAGAGTACCTTATTTCTACAACATCTTCCTGGGTGTAATATTATGCCCTCTACCCACAGCGGTAAAGTCTTGCCAGGGCGTAACATTACTTCCTCCCGCCAGTCAAGTGGTTCATAACGCCTTATCTCCCAGGACATTTACTAAATCAGAGAGTCAATGTGGGTTCATACTTTAGTCACAGAGGTCCTGCAGACGCTAGCCTTTGAACATGCTTTTTATGCACTATGCAGGCAAAGCATGTCCGACAGATTAAGCGTCGGCCTACTCGCCGATAAGTTGAACCCACTATCAGAGCTACCAAAATAAAATACACATTCACATCTGATGAAGTGTCACAATAGCCCCCCTCTCTTGGCTAAAGCAGGGGCAGAGGGGAATAAAATTATAAATAATCAAATTTAATACAATGCACTTACCCCTCCTGCTACAGCCCCTGAGACAATGTCACTGGGAAAAGTTGGCCTCTTCTTTGATGGTAAAGCTTTAATAGCCTGCCTTTGAAATATCTCCTAAAGAACCATAAGATACCCTACAAAAAATCATAACAATATACCTTTATAATTCAAAAACCCATAAATTAATAATATTAAAGGCATT
>JAMKCH010005645.1:0-33948 GCA_023653785.1 Ophioderma brevispina
TATAATAATGCTTGTCATATAATAATCACTGTGTGAAATAACTATCTCAAATCAAATTCTTCATAAGAAATCTCACTTTGTTTAAATTTCCGGATCCGGAATTTTTGTTATACCGGTATCCTATGCACTGTTATACTGTACATAAATGTGTACTGCATTCAAAACAACAAATCTGTTTCATCTCTACTTTGGACTTAAGTATTTTGTGAGTAGCTTTAGTTCTAGTTGACTTATTTTAATTACTACACAAAATATATTTAAATCTCGAGTCATCCTTTAATGAATAAAGCTGGGGGAACAATTTGTCAATCGGGTCACCACCTTTAAGCAAAAAACTTTCAATATTTATTCCTATGTGGTAAACCGTAGTGTGCTATTTAACATATAAACACTCTTTGTGTCTATACTAGCAAATAGTATATAAGCGATCTTTTTTTCTCTGTCAAATTATTAAGGAAGGTGAAGATCTGTAAGAGTGAGGCACTGGCCATCCGCACTCAAACATATAGACAACAGGTAACTTATTATGTGAAGTGTTTGGGTCAGAACGTAGAAATCATCCCAAGTAAGTTCAGTTGTTCAAGGCTTGTATTGCGAAGTATGCAAAACTCACCAAAACCTGAATAGTGACAATACATCCAACCTGTTATACACGATCCGATTTTAACATTCCAACACCTCAATGGCAGCCATAGCTTGGGGTGCATCCTGCTTGAATTCACCAAATGTGGCAGAGTAAGTGTAGCTTTTTGAATTATACTTAATCAGGCGTGGTACAGACGTAAAAGATTTGAGGTAGGTTTTTGGGTTGGAGGCCCCCCAGTACTGGCGGATCAATTCTTACATCATTGGCTGGTCGGATTTGTCTATACAGGTTGGTGATTTTGATTAAAAACAATAGTTTTTCCCCATCCAAACTTGTTAAAAAAAAGGGAAAAAAAAACAAAATATTCTCTTGAATAGACCCCAATTCACACCATATAGCCATTTGTGACAACAAACGAACTTGGTTGGCTCTGGCGCCCTGCCCAGTACTGTGGACATGTGCATGCTGAAGCCTACCTTTTGAATTCCAGTGCTTCCTACGTGCACTAGAAAACTGTTTAGGACTTTCCCGAGTGAGGGCTGCTCTTAATGCTTTTGCTGACGGCAGAATAATTGAGAAACAGACCGGTTGTTGAATCAGTGGAATTTTGTATTACATGTGTAGAACTGCTAAATTTTCCCCACATGTGCATCGTAGGATACGTGTAGCACATAAACCATTCTATCATTGATGTCTACTTTCCGCGTTAAAATCGGAATTATGAGTGAAGTTTCAGAGGATTTTCTGCATCGTTCCGTATCCTTTTTCGCTCTTTGGCCTTCTGATCCGCTACAGTTTCAACAGTAATATTATTCCTTCTATCATCTTTCAAACATTTTATCATAATCCGACATTTTTTTTATGGCAAATCCTGAAGGTTTAACCTTTATACCTGTACCATATTTGACTTTTCATTGGTTTTAAAAAAAAAGTAAACCTGTGGCATTTTCCATTAATGCATAGATTCAGCCCTTCGAAATTTTGACTGGTTACTGCAGCCACCCTGGTTGCAGAAGGCCCCGATCGTGAGATGTCTTACACACGGCACGCTAGATAGTGCTCATTAATTATGTTTGTAGTCTGAGTCCCTGGCCCTCATTCATAACTACAACATTGCAGATAAGTCCATACGTTTTCAAGGACTGAAAGATTTAGCGGATCAGTGAACGAAATATCAAATAGCTGAAACGCGAGTTTTCATAGTGGTGCATGACTTGCTTTAATCCATAGTGGCATGCAGCATCAATGGAGTCTATTGAAGTTTGGGTATGCAGTTATATTGAGAAGTTGGTTGATGCCCTGTAGAAACAGGGTTTTCTTTTGTATTATCCTGTAGGGCATTATTCAGTTTTTTGTTTTTTGGAATTTTAAGTAGCATAAGCGTTCACATATTACAATGTATTGAGAACTTTGTAGTGCAATTTTCGTAGTTTCTCAAAACCATTGCTTGGTAATGTTGGATGGCATACCATAGGAAATACTTTAGGGGAAACCAGGAAGTACTTTGCTTGAAGTAGGCGATTGAACTAGAATAACCTTTTCAATTGACATGGGAAACGTTCAAAATGTAAGCTTCCTTATATGCTCCCATACATTCACAGTAATGCACATTATGCAAAGTGAAAAGCGCAAGTACTGCGCCTAACAGTTGCATGTGATGACCCATTGATGCAGTTTGGGGGTCATGTTCAGTGAACTACATTTTTGAAAAGTCTGTTTTGTATGCAAACATAATGTAACGGGCCACTTGGCAATGAATAGTCCTGGATTGCACAGCATAAGCTGGGAGCCAGGACCTACCCATTTTCATTTCCATGACACATGGTTTAGAGTTTAAATTTAGTCGAATCAACAAAAGAAACGACCGTTAAAAGCTTTGAAATACTTCTTTTCTTTAATCAGTACTGGAACGGGTAAACTCTTATTTTTATTTGAAAATTTGTGTGCCAAGGTTGTATGACTTGACTTTTTGGTACTGGACCAAAAATTTATAGTGATATCATTTTTTCATTTATTTTTAATCCATTTTAGGTTTGGATCCGAAATTATGAATGAAATGTTAACAATTACTGTGAGACAAAGTGGCCATGATATTTCAGAATGCTATGGTAATCAATATTTGTGGGGTGGAATGGATTTCTTTTTGTGTGAATCTGAATTTCTGTTAAGAGAGAACCAATAGAAATAGAGTAAAAAAAAAAATAACAGGAATCTATACTCGGGGACAGAAACCCTTTGACGAGTGCGTACCACCTGGTTGTAAAAGGGGTGGAGCTATCAGCGCATATGACGCGTGGTCCTGTGACCCGCAACAGCAGATCGCATCGGTGGCCAATCAGAGGCAGGCATTTCTCTGCAGTAAATACGCAGAGAACCATGAAGTAACTCGCTCGTCAAAAGGGTTTCTTTCCCGATTATAACAACTAGGAGACAGGACCTACCTGCATTCAATTTCCATGACACATGGGTGGGATTCATAACGCCATCCAAGAAACCAAGTGGCAGTTTAACAAAAACATTTTAAAAGTTTACGAAAGAATTCTTTTCCATTATTTTGATAGTCCTGCGTTTTATTTTTACAAAAATTTATGCCAATGTTTTATAACTGCCTTTTGGTACTGAACAAAAAAAATAATAATTTCCATTTGGTTTTATCCTTTTTAGTTTGAAATCCAAAGAATGAAGGTAAATGTCTCTTCTGATATAAGGAAATGTCATCCAAATAGCACTCCTCACTTCTTTGGATAGCCATGTTGTGGAATGCTACGGGTGATCATATTTTGGTAAGGACTCGAGAGAAGAAAAATTGATTGTTTTTTGTGTGCATTCTGAACTTATGCTAGATACGAATGAGTAACCAATGGAAATAGAGCAAAAGAAGGAAATCTTAATTTGGGCATAATTACATTATACCTTTACACTTTATATCATGTATCTTTTAACAAAATAAGTACACCGTACAAAGTAGGTGGGAAAGGTATCATGTAATTATGCTAAATTTTGTTTAATTGAAAGTATATAAAAATGTTGAATTGGCAATTCCTGTAAATATTTATGACGCCCTAATTTGAGTGTGGAATTAAACCGGTTTATACAACATGTCTTAGTTTTGTGTTAACTCACAGGATATAGCTATGCCGTTGGCGGCTGTTAGCTATAGACCGGCACTTGCTTTAAGGTCATTTGGAGGTGCGACCGGCACAGTGAAATAAGATATACCATATAAATTTGGCAATTCAACCCAAACGTTTGTCCAAGAGTGTAGTAAATTTTGTTTACTCTTAACCCTGTTAACTCTAAATTGCCACCACACTCAGGTCATAGTGCACTATAGAGACTTTATTGTCATGGTAGGGTTAAAGGTCACATACCAGGTCAAAGGTTATTAGAGGTAAACTTGTGCATTGAGTGAAGGAAAAGGGAACCGCAAAGGGCAACACTAGTGGTTTTTCAAACCACCGTGTCTCAAATACTGACACTACACCAAATTTGTGACTTTAGATTCATGGATTGTTTGGGAAAGTTCAATTAAAGGAGCATTCAGAAAATTCAGAATTCCTTTTTTGGCGGGTCGCCTTAGCAACCCGACATAGAAACCACTGCTCTCCAAAATTGCGAAGGAGTCTATTTCTATATCTGAAGGTCATTTTCATTAAATGTTTTTTCGTTTATAAATGATCTACGTACTAAGTATTTTGGAGTTTTAGTGTTGGGTGTGTAATGCGTTCAATTTCAGACAAAGAATAACATCATTGCAGGTTTTAAAATAGCCTTAAAAAGCATTTCTTTGATTTTATCTCTGCCAAGACGGGCTGGGAAATGGGAGTTTGGTTAAAACGTTGCAGGAATAGATAAAGGGTGAGTACGAATAGGAGAGTTTATAGCAAAATTGATCAGTCCACGTCGATTTAAACTACGGTGAGCAAGAGGTATATATGAAACAAGTGAAAGGCAAAAAATTGGAGGGAATATTAATTTAATACGAAAATTTAGGTAACATCTTTATTTTAAATGACAGGAGTTTGAAATGACATGGAAGGTGTAACCTACATTAGATTCAAGCTAATAACACATTTTGCGCCCAATTGGGCGTTTTTTCTATTTTCTTTATTTGAATGACGATTTACGTACATCAATTAAAGCTTTTAACTGTATGAAGTTTTTACATATTTTGCACCCAATGGGCGCCTTTTACTATTTTTCTTTATTTGAAATGACAGGAAGGTGTAACCTATGTTAAATTAAAGCTATAACTTGGGGATTCATTTTTTTACACATGTTTGCGCCCAATGGGCGTTTTGTCTATTTTCTTTATTTGAAATACAGGAGATTTTTTGTACATCAAATTAAGCTCGGACTTAGGGATGCAGTTTTTACCAATTTGCGACCAATTGGGCGTTTTTCCATTTTTCTTAATTATTTGAAATGACATGAAGTTTTTACGTACATCAAATTAAAGCTCGTACCTTAGGGATGCAGTTTTTACATATTTTGCACCCCATTGGGCGCCTTTTCTATTTTTTCTATTTAAATGACAGACGGTGTAACCCTCGTTAAATTAAAGCTTCCCAACTATGTGAGGTCAAAGGTCACATACCAATGTCACGGGAGATCAAGTTTAACAAGTGATTGGTTCTACTGCAACGGTTCTAATGCAATCGTATGCTCATGTATCAAAACCTCTACTTAATCAGTTATGATTTCTTTTTATACCTGTTTCTGTAATTAAAGTGCAACTTCAAACTAGAAAACCATCTACTCCTCTTAAATGCTTTTTAATGTTGTTCTTATTTCTTGTAAAATTATGCCTGGCGACCCGACATTTTTTTTTAAATACTTCGTTTCATTATTGATTGAACACATTCAAAGTACCACACACGTCTGATGATACCTTCTAAAATTAATAGTTGTCATATTGAAATGAAATTGTATTTTATCCAGACCATCGGTTTGTTCTAATATAGTTCTTGATACTCTATTTCATTTTGAAAAATCTCTGAATAGGCCTTTAAAGCACCCCAATTTTCAAAAATTGACCATTTTTGTGTCACTTGCTCTTGTAGAAGATATTGTGGGGTTATTTGTGGTAACAGTAACTTGTGTGACATTTACTGGTATCAGACTTGGTTGGACAAAAGTAGTTTGAAAGTTGTAAAACTAATGCACCCTTGAACCTTGGGAATGTCGGCTTTTGGGCAAAGGTCAGGTCAAATTGAAACACAATGCTCCAATAATACTAAGACTAAACCATAAGGTTTTGGGTCCTTTTTGTACATCAGTTAATGGTCTAAGGTAACTTAAAACCATGTACAGTTATAGATTACCTATGCCATCATGTTTGTCACTATTACACCTTAAATGCAGTCATGAGGTCGTTTCACCTTATTGGTATAAGGTGTTTCTTAACACTTGCATGTACTTTCACAAGTCCAAAGCTTGGTTGCTTTGTTTTTAACAAGTACATGTGTGGTTGCCTGTGGAAACACTAAAATGTCATATTCTCTCCATTTTAATGTGGTAAATTGTTACCGTGTCTTATTAATGTATGAACACTTAACGTTATTTCACATGTAACGGGACACCAAATGGTGACCTGATACATGTGAATACCAACCCATAAAACTTTCCATTGACTTGCATTAACAATGTCTGTAATTTATTAACTAGTGGATTCACTTGTAACAGAGACCCTGATGTCCAATGTTTTACTTGATGAATTCTAAGCTTGGCTTAATACCCCATCACTAATTTTCCATGTGAAAATAGTCAACTGGTGTGTTAAATAATGTTGTAAGTATATTAAAAGTGGTTTAGAAGTGGTTCAATTTAAGATATCTAGCACATTATACGGGGTTTCCCATGGCATCCCCAAATTTAATTCTAAACATATTTTTAGGCACAACCGTACCATCTTCAAAATTCTCATGTTACTCATATCAATATTGGTCCCAAGGGTCCATTTGGCGGCCAGGTTGGATTAAGAGGAATTCATCGTACAAGTGGTTTGATTTAAGGGAAAAGTATCGCAAATGAAATGCTCTTATCATAGGGAATCGGAAAATATATAGTTTGGCATATCTGTGATGTTTCGTTACGAGATAATTACGTGCAAAATGGGTCATGAACTTTTGATTAGTCAATGTACAGTGGGCAAATTTTCAAACATCTTCATCTGACAAAACTCCAACACACCATGTAATCTGCAATTTAATAAAAGAAGAAAGGTGCTGATTTTTGCATGTAACAGGGACAACCAAAAGATTGTGGACAGTTTGCCGTGTATGAGATAATATCATTGGAATGTGAAATTTCCGCATACATGCACTACGCTAATGTTGTTTCCTAAGATGCAAGGTTTTCCCCGATGCGTCATGGGGAAAAAGTCGACATTCAGAGCCCGCGAATACAAATATTACCCTGTTTAGTTTTATTTCTCTTATACTGGTCGGACATTGCATGCGAATGTACACTAAAACGGCTATTTTTCAATAAGTAACCCTTTGAGTGGGTTCTTTCGAATCACTGTTTCGAACATTTTAATCCAATGGAAGTGGACGGCGATGTCGACCCTTTCGGTAAAAATATGGATGCGCACTGTATCGCAAAATGTGAGAATTTATGCATGTTTATGATCACACACACTTAAAGCAAAATGCAACTTTTTTGAAGAGTGACCATTTTAAAAAAATTGCGATTTTTTGCCCAGTTGCATTTGAATTTAATTCTCGGTACAGAATCGAACGTACGCCGCGTAAGGGCATTAAGCTGCCACGGATACATTTAAGTTGTACATAGCACCCATGCGTAGTTGACAACGCTTGCACGGGGTGTGTGTGCGAACTGAGAAATAAATCCAGCAACTATAGTAAGCAATACCAATTAAAACTTCTCTCTGTATTCATAAAAGAATTTTGCAATTAGAATATTTAAAATTGCATTTTGTGATTTCCAGCACCTGTTTTATTTATTGTTCACTATATATCCTTGCAAAAGCTTATTCACAACTTTTAGTTGATCCCGACCTTGTGGTCTTGTGTATGAGCAAATGCTCGTTTCCCCGGTCCCATAGGCCACTATAATGCTGTAATTTCTTGTCCGTTTCGACAGACATAACAAAATTGCGCAATTTCTTACAGATACGGACCGAATTTGCACATAGATTAGGTACACATGGATTACTAATGTTAACGGTTCAGATGACTAAAATCTCACTGTTTTGAGCAAGTTGGGGGACTTTGATCACGAATGCCCCTTTAATATCGGATCCGGAATCATTCAATGCCAATGAAAACGTAATAATATAAAAAATGCCGGAAACATGCGCCATGTAAGTGGTCAATGCGGTTCTGTTAGTTATAAACTTGAAAATATATATCTCATTAAACAAGATCCCTATTTCCATATTTCCCAGCCCCGCCGTTGAAATTAGGATGGGTGATCCCGCAAATCTAACAACGGGAAATCCTTTTTTGACGCATGCACAATTTTTTTAGCATCACCATTCACAGGTCTAGTTTACTAGAAATTACTAACAAAACTCTGCACAGATTTGAAATTTGGGGGCACTCCTCAAAATGTGTGCTATTATTGCTTTAAACTGTTATTGGTCCCCCGCCAACTTTTGTTGGCAAAGGGGGACTATAGAAATGCTAGCCGTCCGTGCGTGTGTGTGTGCGCGTCCCTCACGATATCTTTGGAACTAAGCAAGTGTGGAAGTCCATCTTTGCAACATAGATGTATCTCAAGTAGGCGGTGGGTGGGATACAAAGTGGGTCATGTGGCATGGGTCAAAGGTCAAATGTGGTCAAAAATAGGGCTAAATCGCTATAATAAACGTTGTCAACACGATATCTTTTGATTGGAGCAAGTACGGGTGTCCATCTTCGCACCATAGATGTCACTCAAGTAGGTCAAATGGGGTCAAAAATAGGCAAAAATGGGGTTAAATTGCTATTTCCTTATCTGTTGTGGTAGGATGATGAAACTTGGTGGGTGTGGTCAACATTCAGTGCCGAAAATTTTGAAGGTCATTTCAAGGTCATGAGGTCATCCAAGGTCAAATCACTTAACATGTGGTAGGAGGATGAAAATTGGTGGGTGTGGTCAAAACATTCAGTACCAAAAATTTTGAAGGTCATTTCAAGGTCATCCAAGGTCAAATCACTTAACATGTGGTAGGAGGATGAAAATTGGTGGGTGTGGTCAACATTCAGTACCAAAAATTTTGAAGGTCACATCACTTAACATGTGGTAGGAGGATGAAAATTGGTGGGTGTGGTCAACATTCAGTACCAAAAATTTTGAAGGTCATTTCAAGGTCATCCAAGGTCAAATCACTTAACATGTGGTTGGAGGGTGAAAATTGGTGGGTGTGATCAACATTCTGTGCCAAAACTTTTGAAGGTCATGTGAAGGTCTTGAGGGTCATCCAAGGTCAAATCACTAAATATGTGGTAGGGGGATGAAAATTGGTGGGTGTGGTCAACATTCAGTACCAAAAATTTTGAAGGTCATTTCAAGGTCATGCGGGGTCATCCAAGGTCAAATCACTTAACATATGGTATGAGGGTGAAAATTGGTGAGTGTGGTCATCATTCAGTGCCAAAAAATTTGGTCATTTCAAGGTCATGTGGCGTCAAATCACTAATCATGTGGTAGGAGGATGAAACTTGGTGGGTGTGGTCAACATTCAGTGTTGACACTTTTCAAGGTCATGTGGGGTCATCCGAGGTCAAATCACTTAACATATGGTAGGAGGATGAAACTTGGTGGGCCATCACAATTTTCCCTGAGATCTTAAAATTGTTGCTTTTTCTTGTTCTTAGCTACTCACTGGGCCGGGGACCCTTTGGTGGTTCGGAACCGCCTTGTTTTGGTATTGTGAATGGTGAAAAAAATTTCACACCTTCTGCCCTAACTGCACGATATGACCCAAGTACAAACAGACTTTTGAATTGTTGCCCCTCACTTTGTAAGGGAAGAAAGTATTTTTGGTTTTCAACTTGAAGCGTTACCTGCAAGCATTAATTTTGATTGAAATATTGGAAGCCTTTGATATTTTCCATATTGTTCCAACGTGTCAGAATTTTTGTTTTCTTGAGGAAAGTAACAAATAACAAAAGGATTGCTATTACATTGTCCTCTCAACTCTGGATATAATAAAATGTCATAACCAGAAAATCCAGGCCCAAAAACACGTTCATCAAAACATACCTTGACTGCAAAGTGTCCCCGCCTGCCGTCGCGTTTTTGTAAATGACAGGCCTCATATTACCGTTTGCAGGTGATCTTTGACCGCATGAACAAATGACAGACAACCCAATGTGCACCTATGACTAATGATTCCAATTTGAACTTCAACGTTTCAATTGAGGTCAATTTATCTCATCAGCATATGAGGAATCCCACTCCATCGGAAGTCAGGCGGAATATACAGGCAAATGTTAACCCTTTTCACGACAACATACAGCCACAGTGGAGCAACGTTATCTCTATGTGTCTTCCTGCCTTAAGCAGGCGCCCAAAAATGCAGCCTAAATTAGGAACAGAGAGAAATTGGAATTGTAAGTCGATAAAAAAATACAAAACCAGCCACCACCCTTCCCCTTCCTGAACGACCCCTCCCCAACGCACCGATTTTGTTGAATGGGGCCAAAGGTGGACAGGTCACATTGAGTTCACAAATGGGTTCAAAAGGTCCCTCATGGGGTCACCAGGTCACAATTGGTGTCCTACGGGTCCAGTTCACCCCCCCCCCCCCAACACCCCACCCTTCCCCGTCCCCCCCAACCACCACACCCTTGCCTTTTGCATTCCGATGTACCAATTTAGCGATACAGCAATTTATGCATATTTGCATGGCCCATCGCTAATAGCCGCTTCCCCAGAGAGCTCAGATTTTGACCGAATGGTCGAATTTTGGTATCAGAATAAAGCTACTATTTTTCTCATTACCCTGTAATCTTAGGGCTTGAAATATGTTTGGTTTTGGGAGTTATAAGCGAAAATGTGTCTTCCACTTTTTGTCGCCAATATTCGTTTTATACACAGTACTCTATAGGGCTCACAAAATCATGTTTTTCCAGCTGTCACATCCAAACGGAAAAATTTCAAAACGGATTAAAATATTCGCGTGAAACTTTACGTGGGTTTTTTGGGTGAATGCCATTCTATCAAGATGAAACCTTTATATACTTGAATCGGACCATCCCCCTTTCATTTAGCACACTTGCATACCTAAGCCGCATGTATCAGGAACTTTCAAATGGCAAAGATGCGCACCATAATGCGCACTCATACGGCTTGCAATATATTAAGGGTTAACATTTTGACCACAGACCCACACACAGATACACAGACATACGGCCAGAGTAATCCCTATGTGCCTTCTGCAATTCTTGCAGACACAAAAAATATAAGCTATCCCAAATTGATACTTATGTTTTATAAAATTTTACAATAAACTGATTTGACTTACCATCTGATCAGATTTGAGGCATTCTGGTTAAAGGTGCATTTCGTGATTTCAGCACCTTCTGTTTTATTCATTGATCACTAGATATCCTTGAGGAAAGCTTATTCTCAAAAATTGAGCTGATCCCTATCTTGCAGTTTTGTGTTATGAGCACTTGCTCCTTTTCCCACGGTCCCATAGGCTGTAATTTCTGTCAGTTTACGGACAGAAAATACAAAATTGCGAATTTCTTACAGATGCGACCGAATTTGCACGTAAGATTGGGCACACGTGGATTACTAAGGCTAACGGTTTAGATGATATAAAAATCTCAACATTTTTTAGGCAAGTCGGGGGGACAAGGCTGTGGATCACGAAATGCCCCTTTAAATTACTTTTCAAAAAAGTAAAAAAAATAAACATTTTGCATTTAGGTTTCTAGGCTACCTACTGGAAAGAATTTTTATTTGCCTAAGCTTGAACAACATACATTTCAATTTTAATCTCTAACCTAATTTCCATTAACACAACCTATACACTGGCTCAACATATCTTGGACCTGACATACGCGCGTGCATCTCTTGCTTGAACTGCGTCCGGAGTTTTAGGCGTTTCTAAATTCTTACTTCAGCTTTTTTTTGTTGCAAAAGTTCATTCTCATGCCTGTAAAATTTTGAAACATGCACAAATGACACTCATAGCTATATCACCATGTTTTTTCCTCAAACAATAATTGAATGAAGTGACATTGAAGTCAGTAATGGCATCTCTCTTTGACCTCATAGGGTCAACCGTCAAACTTGATCATTCTCAAATGATAGATCGTGTTTGTCTCAAGTAATAAATCAATAGTCATTTAACATCTGATTACAGAGTCAAAGGTTAAACTTACTTAAAAGACAATGCCTTAAAATTTGCCTGTGTGACCTATAATATTAATAGGATCAAAGGTCAACATAGTGTGAAACTTAGAAAATCCTTAAGCTGCCTCGAAATAGTACGTGGACAACATCGTGTACAGGCAAAAATCATGACAGAAAATTGAGGGCAGCATCCTTGGGAATTCTCCGAGTCAGCCGGCCTTTCTACAATTTCCCTCAACAAAATAATTTTTGGAAAGACTTTCATATGTACCCCCCTCGTATATATTTACATGATACAAAATTTATTTTAATTTTGGCCTTATTTCATAAAAAACGGAATAAACAGCTAAAATAATTAAATTTTATGTTGCTTGTAAATATGAGGGGGGGGTGGTAGGTACATATGGAGTCTGGCCTAATTTTTGTCAGTGGGAACAAATTGAACAAAAATACCTGTGTTTCTGGACATGGCATCACCTTTCAAATGCATTTAGAGAATGCTAGTGATGCTTCCCCTCTGAAATTCATGACATTTAAAAAGTGAGAGAAAAATTCAGTATTGTAGTATTGTTCTACATCTTGGTGAATCACCACAAAATTAGTTAGCTCCAAATCGCTGTCCTTTCATAATAAAAATGAATATGATCCGTAATTTTACTATAACCGAATCTATGGTTACTCTTATATTACAAAAAGGTTTAATTTTTTATTTTTTGTGAAAAAAATCAAATTCCTTTAAAGGTGCAACGAGAGATTTTCAAAACAATAGTGGTGTACCGAAAAACATGTGAAAATTTTCATTTTGGCACTGGTGTAAAAAAGATTCATATTAAAAAATATCCCCATCTGGAGGATTAAGCTGAGAAACAGTTTCTTGGGTACACAAATTGTGAAATTCTAATTTCGTTTTGATAGGAGCAAATGTATACGACAATTCAGCACTACTGAAATATAAGCATATCACAAAGCCCCTTTGTTTTCGTTTAGTTATTTCTGAACCCATAACAAGATAGGGATCTTATTGAGCATCAATAATTATTGACATCACTACATATACAGAAAATTAATGATGACTTGAAAATCTATTGGTGCACCTTTTAAAAATTTGCTGAGCTGCTTAGATGACTATCTTATAAGTCAAATTGGCTATTATTTTAATTAATGCACACACGAAACTTCTTTTTCAAAATATATAGTCTGCCTTAACCCAAACCATACCCAAATCTCAAGATTAAAAAAAATGAGGGCATGTGTCATGAAAAATAAGAATAATCATCTTTATATGCCAAATTTGATCACCAACTCATGAAATACCAAAAATCAGTACCGGTTACTTTAAGCAACCTTTGCAATATGTTGGACAAATGTTATGCACCACATGTTCACTAACAGCTATTTCTACCAAACAGTTAATTAAACTCAAGAGCTAGTACCAATTAAAACAGAACTTCAAGGCTTCTAAGCGCTTTTTTGTTTGGAACCCTTTATTAAATAAGTATTTTTCGAACTAATCTATAGGTGAGTGATTGAGAGGCTTAGTGCGAGTGGAGAGATAGGGATTGGTTGTTTGTGATTGATGATGGAGTTGTGTCTCCATGAGAGTGTTAGATGGGGAGGGGCTGCCAGTGGAGGGGCGCAGTGAGTGTGGTAATTCCATTTTTAAAGGGAAAGGGGAGCAATGAGTTGTGGTGCATAGGGGTGTGAAGGTGTTAGGGCATGCAATGAAGCTTGTGGAGAGGGTCTGGAGAATAGGATGCGGAAGATAGTGGAAGTGAAGTGGATGAGATGCAATTGGGTTTATGCCAGGGAGGGAACGTAGTGCAGTGTTTATTTTAAGGAAAGGGTTGCCAGAGGAATATCGAGCTAAAGGAGAAGCTTGTATGTGTTTTGTTAGACTTGGAGAAGCATTTGATAGGGTACCTAGGAACGTGATGGAGTGGGCGATGGAGATGCGGAAGAGAGAGATACCATTCAGTAGTGGTTTAGAAGCAGTGTGAGTTTGTATGCAGGACCAAACGAGAGTTTTTAAAGTGAGGGTGATGATTGTGGTCCGAGGAGTTTGAGGTGAGGGTGCGGTGTGCATCAAGGTTCTGTACTTGCCATTGATTTGGCAATTGTGATTGATTTGTAGTCACAGAGAGTGCAAAAAGAAGGTTTGCTGAGTGAGATGTTGATGCGGATTGATTGGATTTAATGAGCGAGACAATGGAAGGACTGAGGAGAAGTTTTGGAAATGGAGAAAGCTTTTGAGAGAAAGGGTTTGAAGGTAAACCTTGGAAAGACACAAGGCTGGTGGAGTGGGGGGATGAGGGAGGGGTGTAGCGAGTAAGGTATAAGACCCATGTGGGGGGGTGGAAGCGGAGTAAAAGCAAATTAAGTATGGTGTGAGAAATGTGGGAAGAAGAAATGGATCCAATGGGAGATGCCAAAGATGCAGAGAGTGAGGAACCCAAGTTGGCAAGAGATTTTGTGTGTAAAGATGTGAGGATGGTTGGAACAGGAGGAAAAGTTGTTGTGAGAGGTGGAGTCAGGAAGGAGTTCACATACCTAGGGATAAGGTTAGGGGGTGGTGGATGTGAGGTGGCTGTGACAGCGAGAGTGAGGTATGGGTCGGGAGTTGTTTCAAGGGAAAGATATCCTTGAAGATGAAGGAAGGTTGTATAAGAGTTGTGTGAGATCGGTCATGCTTGTATGGGAGTGAAGACGTGGTGTCTGGGAGTGAAAATGAGATGGGGACTTTTGCGGGGAGGACAGAGAGCGCAATGATGAAGAGCGATGTGTGGTGTGCATTTGAGGACAGGGATGAGCTGAGGATTTGATGCAGATGTTGGGTGTGAGAAGAGGCGGTGGACCGATTATCGAAGGCGAATAGTGTACAATGGTATGGGCATGTGTTGAGGAAGATGATGAGCATGTGTCAGAAGGGCTTGTGAGGTCGAGGTGGGCGGTTTGAGGAGGAGGGGGACGTCCAAGAGACATGGAAGAAACAAGTGGAGGAGGAGAGTAGGGGGGTGGGTTGGGAATGGAGGATGCATTGAATAGGGTGAGGTGGAAGGAGTCAGGGCGGGGTTGCTGCATATGTGAGGTGACCGGCCACCCCGTAGACGGGGATAAAACCGGACTTAAAACTTTGGTTAGTAGTTTAGTAGTAAGTTTGTGAATGAGATGTCTCCAAATTGGATTCTTTCACATGGAGTTAAAGGCTGACTCCAGAGATTTCCCGATGAGGGCGCACTAAATTTCAAACAAATAAGTTTTGCGTATACATAATGCTGTCCAAATACTAGCACGTGTGAAAACAAGCCAAATCGAAAGTCCTTCCATATAGAAAATCACAACTTGTTCTAAATTCCGGATCCGAAATTTTGTTATACACATCTCCTATGGCACTGTTATACTGTGTATAATGTTTACTGCATGAAACGGAAAATACGATTGCTCTCTAACTTTGGAATTAAGCATTTTAAGTGACTATCTTGAGTTTTTGGATTACTATTTTCTTCAACAAAATTATATCCAAAGCAGTATTTCGGGTTTAATTTTGTCCCTAAGCGAGTAGTAAGTAATTTGTGCGAAACAAGTGTTTCCTGTATCAGCTAACTCAAAGTCTAGGAATGCAGCTTCGATCAATCATGATTCTGTATGCGTGTGGGTGCATACAACATGTATGTACATGAGATTTTGGTTCAAGTTTCAAAATATAACCAATTATCTTAGAGTTCTGTGGTGGCTGTAGTGTGAGAAACTTGGTGAATATAGGAGGGCAAGAGATTCTTGACCAGACAGATTTGGACAAACTTTGCTTGATTTTCACAATCCTACACTTAGAGGGCATGGTCCTATCACTAATAGCCTCATCTACAGAACCCCAGATTGTACCAAGTGGTCAAAATTTTGGTACGCTATTTTTTTCTCATTTTGCCTATGAAAATTTTAGGGCTAAAGGTTGTTAGGTTTGAAAGTCATGAGCGAAAATGTGGCCCATTTTGGTCAACCAATATAAAGGCCAATTTTTCTCATTTACCCTGTGAAATATTGTGGCTAAAGGATGTTTGTTGGGATTGTTATTAGTGCAAATATGCCACATTTTGGTCAAACCCAATATCAAGGTACACAGTACTCTATGGGGATTACAACATCACATTTTAGCTTACTTTGAAACGGTGTTGAAATATCAGCGCGAAAATCACAAGAGGGGTTTAGGGGTGAAGGCATTCTATAAAGATGAAACTTTATAACTAAATCAGGTCATCCCCTTTTAAATTTCACAGTACTCTAGGGGGGTTTAAAATCACATTTTCGCTCGCTCTCAAAATGCAGTTGAAATATTGTGTGCGAAACTTTACAGACAGGATTTTGGGGTGAAGGCCCCTTCTATCAAAATTGAAACTTTATACAATTGAATTGGACCATCCCCCTCTAAAGAGTTAAGTTTTGAGAAAATTCTTCAACGGAAGTGAATATTTGAGTCAAGTGAAACTTGCTTCATAAAAGTAGTGGCCTTGTCTGACAGCAGTGTTACACCAACTGCCAAAACAAAAACTAAGGTTTGTGAATAGATTTAGTCTGTTTGATGATGTAAGGTAAGGTATTAAAATTTAACGACACCTCAACACAATTGTGTCATATGGTGTCATCAAGGTTACATCAAACATTTTACATGACCTACATTCAAAAACACTTTTTTACATTATCATAATGTACAAACTCTTAATCTTTTTGAAATAGCCAAGACATTGTAATAGTTTAAAAATAGAAATGATTCTTATTTTCAAGAAATATTTTGGCAAATCTATTTTGGATAGCCTTATTTTTTGTTAAAATGTTTCATATATGGAAAAACCTATTGATTGCATTGACTTTGCTTGCTCATGCAGAAAATATATGTTTACAGTACAAGGCACAATTACAATAGATGCACTGATGAATTAGTTCATCACCGGTCCATGTATCAAGTAAGAATGTCTAATTTTAGATCATACTAAAACAATTTCACATCAAAACGATACTTTTTTTACTTTATCATAACATACAAACTCTTAATCTTTACAAAACAGCCAAGATACATCGTAATAGTTAAAACATTACTTTTTTGAAAGAAATGTTTTAACAAATCTAACACAGGTATGTGGTTGGCCTTATTTTTTGTTAAAGGTGGTGGTTCCAATTTATGTGTATTGTGTTCTCTACTTGATATGAGAGCCTGGCACTTGCACATACACCCATTAAGTACCGTGGGAAACAAACTTGCAAAGCCCTATTCAATACTGTGCTAATATTGATGGTTAACCACTAAAACGGCGGTTTTTTGTTTATATCTTGGGAATTAAATGGATTTGAGGGCTCAAATTTCAGGACGACAATGAGAAAAATACGGCCTTTCATCTAATATCAAAATCGATACTACTTCCGGGTAAATCGGGGGGTGCTGGCTGTGCAAAGACGATCCAACATAATGTCTTCTTTAAAAAACCATTAAAATGTTTTTTTATTGATTGCATTGACTCCACTCTCAAATGTAGAAAATATTACAAGTTTTACAACCACATCATGTTGGAACATTACAGACGAGTTGTCCCTTTCAGTCGCCTCTTACGACATGCAGGGAATACATGGGCCTATTCTTTACCCTTAGCCCGCAGGGGCCATTTGATGATGTGTGGTTTATTTTTGCTTATTTTGCCTTGCTCTTTTGGCCCTGTAAAACTTGCAGTTTGCCAGTATCAGGAATGTAAACATACTTAATGCTGCAGTCAACAACAAAAAATAGTGACTAGAACTTGCATTTAGTGAATTTTTAACTCAACAGATGCAATCTGCAGAAATTTATGGTGAATCATTGACCGATCTGTCTGTGTCAACTATTTCCAAATGTTTCTTGTCACATATGCCTTGTCATATTTTGATGGCACTTGGATACGTTGGCCCTTGGGTTGGGAGACAAAGCCTAGGGGTATTAAAGTCCTGGGGTCACCCTAATATAAATGCTCAGGCTACTTGTGCCTGTTATTAATGAATCCTTGAAGGCATCAAACAAATGCTGAAATTAAATGGCATACTCATGCTGTAAATGGCATACCCAAGTCTTGAAGCTTCTTGAAATCACTATTTTAACTCAATTCCATCATAATGTTGATGCCGATGGGTGAAAAGGGTACCCTAAATGGCGATTTTTTTCTCCAAAACACAAAGCCACTATTCAACAACAAACACACAGGTAACGAACAGGCAATATACTGTTCTAGTGCTACAATGCCGACCTGAGCGCCCACAAAAAGTTATTCTTCTAGACCTACAGGGCGCTGGCAAAAAGTCATTTTTATAGATGAGGTGACATGTGACGTCAACGCCGGGCAACAAACAAAGCACTGCGTGAGCACCTGCAGGGCTTGTGCTTTTAAATTCGCGCTCAATCAGCCGTGATAAGGCTAATGAATGCTGTAACTGTATGGGCATATTCTTTGCACCTCTAACATGTCAGTAGACCAGGTGCTAACTTGTGTTTGTAAACATCGATGTCAACTCATCTATAGATCTACAAAAAATAGGAGGCACACACGGGTGAACCTCCCCCACCTCCAGCCCTTCTGCTGTATATGTTTGACAACAAAAAAAACTAATTTTACTACCGTGGAGCCAAAACTATAGAGTTGAAATTTATTACCAAATTGTGAATATTTGGTAAAAATGTGGGGACAAATAATATTTATACTTTATTTTTGTTTGCAAACTTCCATTGTTCATGTTAATCCTATTTTGCCCAGTATTTGCCTTACAGTTCCTAAAGAGGATAGGCTATGGGACAATAGGCAAAAAATCTATACGAGAAATACATTCATTGGATTGTATTGTAATCAAGGCCCTACCAAAGGGTTGTAATCAAGGCCCTACCAAGTTTGCAAGAAAATTTAACCCATTGGAATACTTGAGGCTAATTTCAATGCAAATTTGCAATATTTTTACCAAATCTTCCCAATTTGGTGACAATTTCAACTACATAGTTATGGTTCCAATATGTAACCCCTTAAGCTGCTTCCTGCCCCTATTGGGCAAAATTATCCAGAACAGCATACGTGCGCGCAGGATTGGAAGAAACAGCTCGGCTATGTCCATAGCTAGCTTTTTTTTAATGAAGCCTCATTCTCTGTCAAATTATCCTGCAAACAGTATGACTGTGCCTCAAGAATGGTATTAATCAAGGGCACACAGACACTGTGATGTGTGGGTGTCAGACGGTTCAATATCAAGTTTAGGCAACAGGAAATCATGGGGAAATAGGCGCCAATTATTAGGCCAGGATATTGCATGGGGGAATATACTAATACACTGCACATGCTCATGTTTGGACCTGTGTTTTAAAATCTACCCTGGCCCATGTCACTCATGATAGTACTGGCCATACATTCTCATTTCTTGATTGAAGAGTAAAAATGACTGGTTCAGTACAGAGGGTGAACCAATCCCATAATGCAATGCAATGTGCTTATACTGTACTGTGCTAAACATTCAATACTTAGGGATAAAAAGTGTTCCAAAGGTTTAAGAACCACAAGACATTTCGTGATTACACTAAAATTCACTAAGTACTAACGTCTGTGGGCTAAAATGAGCGTAAAAGTCATGGTTTTCATGTGTTAATAGGATTTTTGTGGGATCACATGACATTATTGAAGTGTAATTTCCCAAAACTGGTGCATTGTGGGATGGACTCAATACACCCTCTGAGTTCAGCATTTCACTTTTTAAAATAATTTGTTATTTTACAAGAAAATTAATTTGGTGGGAAGGTTGCTCAGTAAAATTTTGTAAAGATCACTTCAAATTTCTACACATTGCATGGATGGATATCCTATAACCTCAGCACTATTTATCAAAATACAATTACCATGTTTACAGTTATTGGTGAGTTTGATTGACATATTAATTGGTGCTTCAGGAAATTTCTTTGATCCTAGTACGGTGTGCCTGACACATTACTCATATGGAATGTATCTACAATAATTATGTAAAAGACCATTTCATAACAATCAATAAACAGTAAACATTTACTTTGAGCAAGGCTAACTAAAAAGCAGTCTAAGTTTTCACAGTTGCATTTTAGCACATTTTTCTATGTTTTTGAAGGTTACTTATTTTAGAGTATTAGGGAAAAAGAAAAATTCACCTGTAATGTACCCCTCCAAAAAAAAGTGACCAAACAACAATACAACTAAATACAATATGTATTTTGATTAGGGTTTTCTTTGGAGACATTTTTTTAAAGCCTTACATGGTTTTTAATAAAAATACAGCAAGTAAACTTGCATAAACACTTTGTCAAGATGGCAGCATGTAAGTAGAAAGTTTTTGTGATTGCATTTCAACATCGGGCTAACACACAGCTCTTCCACTGTTTATGTTTACACCCTCTTATGCAAACCGATGGCACTGCACAAGATATTGGAGCTATCAGGGGAGTAACGGTGGTTATCTGAATCTACTTTTTTCATACTTTTCTCTGAATTGATCACTTAATTTTGATTATGGAACCCTTTTTTTAATGAATCACTATTGGGTTTCAACTGAAATCTTGGCTCATCGAGCATAACAAGTTGGTAGTTACTTGTAACTCGCCCAAATTTGTCCCTCACCCAAATTTGTCCCCCGGTCCCAAGAAGACCTATTTGTAGGGAGTCGTTGCCATGAATCCAAAAATAATCTGCTATTACTTTTTTATGTTCAGTATAAATGGGACTCTAAACATTTCTCATCCATTTATCCACTTTTGGTGTTCGCCAACATATCACATATGGTAATATTCTTGGACTTGATAACTTGGCTTGAGGGTGAAGTCTTCAGGATTCTCATGTCCATCCTTTGCTATATTCAGATCTTCACATTGTCATGCTTACCATATATGATGAGAAATCGCTTTGAAGGCAGTAAAAACTTCATAGTGATTTTGGAAACCTCAACATATTGCTAGAATGACAAATGGCACCTTTCAAATGTCAAAGAAAACTTTAGGTTTCAGTTCATTGTGGCATAACATTACATACACATAAATGTCACGTCTGTTTTCATTTACAAAGCATGATGTGTGGACAAAAAAAGGATTTTGGCCACTTTTATCCAAATAAGCATAATAACCTTAAAGGCTGACTCAGAGATTTCCCAGGGAGGGTGCCCTCAATTTTCAAACAAATTGTGTTTTTTGCATATACATAATGCTTGTCCATATAATCACTGTAAAATAACTAAGCTCAAATCAAAATCCTTCATATAGAAAATTGCAACTTTGTTTAAAAATTCTGGATCTGGAAATTTTGTTATACACGGTATCCTATGCACTGTTATATTGTACATAAATGTGTACTGCATAAAAACGAAAAATCCGATTCATCTCTAACTTTGGAATTGAGCATTTTAGGCGAGTATCTTTAGTTCTAGTTGACTATTTTTAATTTCTACACAAAAAATATATATTTCAAAATCTCTGAGTCAGACTTTAATCTTGTGACCTTTTTCACATTATGGTCTATGCTTTAATAACTTGTATGATAAGCAAATTATGTTGCAAAGTAAAAATTCCTGTCATAAATGGGTAGCCCTTAATTAAATCACCCTATAGACCCAACACCTGCTCATAAACTTCATATCTTGTTATATGCTGGAATACCTATGACATGTGTTGTATAAGTCAGAAGCCAGGTATATTTCAATATGCCCAATTCCATTTGCTTTGATATGTCATCAATTAGAGACAAGGCAATCTCAAAAATGGGTTACTTTTTAAGGTCTCTTTTGTGAGTGCATTTTGTATAAATTTTCCACTTCTAGGAGTTAGTACACAACCATTGACCTATATAATTCTACAAACTTTTTTTCTAGAGGAAACAGCTATTAAAGCTTTACAGGATCAGATATTATGTATACCCAAAGCATATTTCTAGTTTATAGTAGTGTAAAAATAATTTACATGGTGGTTTCCTACCATGGGAAGGGATTGATGTGTCTGTATCCAGATAAATTCCAGTACCGGTACAACTGATAGATAGCACAACTCAAGTTGATTAAAGACACTATCAGTGATTATCCCGAAAGATAAAAAAAAATATTTAAAAGTTATAGGAATAGCTTGAAAGTGAACGATAAGTCTGTATAGGTATATTTTCCAACTGAAAAGTTGACAGAAAAGGAATACAAACAGCAAATGTTCAGAGATATGAATTCCCATTCAATTACACATTGTAGTAATTGTCCGTACGGACAGTAATGACCAAAATATCGAAATTTGTCCTTATTAGGTTGCTTATAGACATCCTTTGACAGGGCAATGTTAGGAAACCTATACTTGTGCCAAAATGCATAAAATCCCTTGTTCGATGCATTTTTTTCGATTTTCTGATTTAGCAAATCACTGATAGTGCCTTTAATGTCTCCATTATAGGGTGCAGAATTCATTTTGAAGTGTCTTGGTCTGTATAACCATGGAGTTATTATAGTAAACTAGTTAACTCCATGGTATAACAAACACACCACACCAATATTGATATAAAATTGGATCGATTAAGCCCAAATTTATTGGTCGAGCTACGAGTTGCAAAAATATTGGGCGAGATGCAGTCGAGCCCAATATTTTAAAACTCATAGCGAGACCAATAAATATTGGGCGCAGATCATCCATATAAAATTGGATCGATTAAGCCCAAATTTATTGGTCGAGCTACGAGTTGCAAAAATATTGGGCGAGATGCAGTCGAGCCCAATATTTTGCAGCTCACAGGGAGACCAATTTTTTTAATATTGCGCGTAAATCATCCAATTTTATCATTATCATGTTTTGGGGTCCAATACTTTCACACACTTGGGACTCCTCAAAACATGATAATGAACAATACACTGCGTCTCAGAAAAAGAGAAATTACATTTTGGGATAATTCTGTTAAACATGAACAATATACACTGGGTTCCAAAAATGTTTTTTGACTCAAGAAATTTTTATCTTTTTGCTTCTTGTGGAATTTTGCCCAGGAATTTTGCTGCATGTGATGGAACAGTTTTGTTCTATAAGTTGGGACACAATGTTCAAAACAAAATTTGACTTGGGTCACTTTTTATGAATTTTTAATGAATTTATAGTGCAGCAAAACTGATAATGGGAATGGGAAATTGTACTATAGTTGATTATTTTTAATACACACAAAAAAAAATTATATTTCAAAATCTCTGAGTCAGACTTTAATTGATAACAAAGAGTTGCAAGCAATACCAAAAAATCAGCAGTAAAATTCATACAATAAGTATCAACATTTGTTTAAATGTAGCATTTTAAGATGTAGATCAAAATTTATTTATGGAAGAAAAAACAAATAGAACGCAGTACATTTGTTCATCTGTGAATGACTTGCATTTCTGTTAATACTTTCAGACAACCAGCCTGCATAACCACAAACAAATTTCAACTTAATTCAGTTCTTAGTAATCTCTTCAATTTTACCATATCACAATTGCAAAACTGCCTGCACAATCAAGCTTTTGCCACAGTCCATCTTTTTTATTTTCAATTTCTTAAAATCAGCCTACTTTACATAAGTAGTCTTAATTACACAGTGATTCAACACGTAACAATTTTTTACACACTGACCAATATTTTTTTTTATTAATCTGTACTTTACACACTGTTCATTTTATATATTATCTGTTTCTGACACAACAATCTGTTTTTGTTCATATCAATGGTTCAACCACCACAGGGGACCTCCTGGAGTTTTACGTGCAAAAAAATAAACAAGCAGCAGTTGCGTAACCCATAAAGTCAGGCTGCTCCCTTCCTAATTGGCGACTGACTTTGTAGCATAATAAGAGACCATGACTGGATACAACTAAAACGGACTCAGCAACTATTTCAACACCTTTTAAGTAGAAATAAAGACATCCGGACCTGTTGCACCAGTCCTATCTAATGTAATCAAGTCTCAAATGTTAAAGGCATACTCAGTGATTTTATAATTATTTTTAATCATGTTTGCTTTTAATTTGACAAAATAAGTCCTCATAAACTTGTCCAATTCAGTGTCAATCACAGCTACAAGTTGTTAGTAAGTTTACAATCTTGTATTATTTGGAAGGGAAATTGTGCAAAATCTATTCACCCTAATGGCTTTACAGCAAATCCGTGGGTATTGTGGGGGTTATCCCTCAGCTTCTTATCCAGCTATACCTACCAGTCGCACACAAAATTTCTGAATTTCTGTATAACAGGATTTTGGGTCAAAAGCTGTTGTTGCGCCATGTTAATCGCTCACTGCAACTAGTAGTATATCACAGGCCTTCAATGTTTTTTCTGCCACCTTTAATCTTGTTCTAACACCTATTATTTCAAGCAGCAAACTCAGGTTGCTTGCACAGTAGACTTGTCCTCACTATACACATGGCTCTGAATACAGATCCTGCTAACCTTTATGATCAATAATAGCTCTATTTTAAATTAACACAATTTTCTGGCTATAATATCGATCTGGCATTGTTCCCAAGTAGCATAATGCTATTTGATGGTTGACATCCCCCTCCTCTTTAAGTATTGTAATAAGATATTTGAAATATCAAGGGCATCTCCTTAATTCAGAATTGCTATTTTTAATCAAAATAGTGCTGCTGAATACCTTTTTCACTGAGATTAAATTGAATTCTCACTTAATTCCTCATTCGTGAAGGGTGCCCAATTTTCACACTTTTTTGGCAGGCCATCTTGGAATGGCACATTAAGTCATTATTCTTGTGGTACCCAACTATCATGACAAAAAAAATATATTTTGAAAATTTATGGTGTCCTTTTAAAATGAACAAATAGCCTATAATGTTTCCCATTCTAATTAAGTTTCTAAGTAGAAATACCAACACCTACCTCTAGTTTTTTAATATCTAAAGGGCACCTGTCTTAATTTTTCACCATCTCCACAACCTTATAAAATGACATTCTTCTTGCTCAATGTTCACTTGGTTTTCAGATATACATGTTCTCTGGAGACCAGGCCTTACTATATACCATGCATTTTCGAAGTGGGCTCTCTGTTATTGGTCCCAACACATTTTTGTCCTGATATCTATAGTCCATGCCTCTACCTTTGTGCAGCGATGTCATAACATTTACACCAGCATCAAGAAATGCCGTCTTTGAACGCGCGTAAAAGCGCCGTCGCTTGAAGTCAGCGCGAGCGATTTACCTTGCGACCCACCAGTCTCTCGCTGACGTCACTGCACGGAGGTAGAAACATGGACTATAGTGGAAGATATTCACAGAAATAGCCCAAGTTGAAATTTGATCCCATTCAGACTAGAAAAAATGGTCACGTTTACTTCAAAATTGAAAAAGCATGTTGAATGTTGTAGTTATTGTTTGAAAGGGGAAAGGAAAACATTCAATGCTAAATGGCAAATGCATCTGTATGCGTGGAAAAAGTGGGCAACTTGGGAACAAAGTTCCCATGAAATTTTGCTACTTGGAGGGAAATTTGTGTCCTTAAATAAATACATAATTAAAGGAAATGGAGGGAAATTTTGATTGTTTCTTCTCAGAAATTTGGCCATTTTTCCTGCCATATACAGCAACAAGGCATGCCAGAGGTACCCGGAATGAGTGTCTTGTTTCACCTGCATCATAGTTTCCACATAGAACTGTTGCAGCTTCAACATTTTTTAATAAAAAAAAGTGGAAATAGAAGACTGGTGCCCTAATATTTGTCAAATTTTATTTGTCCATTATATAACAAGGTTAGTTGACACTTACATGGGTCCATAGTTTCCAGTTGGCACAGTGACTGTAGCACTCGATTTACACTACTTCTACTAAATTAGGCAATACTGAATTGGGTTTAGTATGTAAATGAGGCAGGGTCAGAGATGTAAGTTGTAGATGTGATGGCAACGTTAGGAAACACAATTATTTTGACCCGAGGAAATATTTGATAAGGACCATACAGACAGGTGATACTGGTCTCATTCTTTTAAACAGCTTTTAGGTGTATTTTTTTTTAACTACTAGTAGTTAAATTTTCAAAAAATTAGATCAATTTCATCCAAAATAAAACCAAAATTTTGGAAATTTAGATATAGGGCCCAAATCCGGACATTGGGCATAAATATATTACATGTTCTTGGAAATTTAGTATAAACATCACTCTCACCTCCAGACAATCAGAAATGCCAACCTTACAAAACCAAAACATAAGTACACATTGAAATTTGTTAAGGATGTACACATATACTTTTCCCCAGAGTGAATGCCGTTTTGTTCTGTTGCATCCAAAAACAAGTGCCCAGGAAAAAGATTGTGCAACTGACAAGACCAGAGGGTGTATTGAGTCAATCCCACAATCCACCAGTTTGGGGAAATTTCACCTCAGTAAGGTCACGTGATCCCACAAAAATCCTATTCTTAACACATAAACACATAAAAACCACAACTTTTACGCTCATTTTAGCCTTCAAAGCATTAGTACTTAGGGAATTTTTTGCATGATCATGGAATATCTTGTGGTTCTTGAACATTTGGAACACTTATCCCTAAGTACTGACATGTGTTTTGTACAGTGCAGTATAGACACATTGCTATGCATCATGGGATTGATTCAAAACACCCTCTGTGACAAGACAAAAATATTGGAGTTTTGGTCTGAAATGTAGCACACATCAAAGCTAAGCAAAACAAAAGGAAACAACATGTAATCACCCTATTTGTTTAATTCATCAAGATACGAACATGGAATTTTCCTCTGTCTACCCGTGGGAGTCTATACTTAAGGGAAATTAACCCATCATAAGGTACAGTGTTTACTAGTTACATCCAACAACTTTTTAACAAGTGCATAACATAACCTTGAAATCATAAACAAATACGTCATAAAAAATCCTAATTGATTAAGTTTCTAAACCGATACTATTACACCGGTTTCAACAGAATAAAGCCCGATGTCACAACTGCATGTCACATCGCACGACTACATGTCAAGCCAGATCGCAAATTTAATTATTCGTCCAGTCGGGGTGTGTGATGTCACAGCTTGGAATTTGGCATCTGATGGTCAATTATGGTTTGTTCCAAGTTACTCCCTGGAATGAAGATTACCTTTGGAGGAATAATGAAGTCAATAAAATCATTTGCCAGCAAATTAATCACGAAGGATCTGGACATAAATATCCTCCACAATATATCTTGATATCAAGAAAATATCCGTAGATCCTATCCGAAATGATTAAATTACGACAATATTTACAGCACTCCATACAGAGTCCATGATAACTTTCACACCAGTTACATCAAGTCTGTGTGTGCCAAATTCGGACACATCGGCGACAGAATTGGTAAATATGATTTATATTTTCGCAGGTTGTCCTTCCTAAAGGAGGGTATAGTTGCGGTTAGCACTCTAAGTAATTTACTTTATTATTCCACAATGCTATGGTTTGTGGCCACCAAAGATTCACCTAAAAATCATATTTTTATTGGTTTCTGACACCCAAGTTTTAACTTTTCAGGGGGGGTTTGACGTAGTATCCAATTCCAATGGGCCCCCTAGTTTAATACCCTAGTAAGTGATGCCGCGCTACCTTTCAGGCCAAAAAGATTAATGTGCATGTGTCGTCTGCCGTCGTGATTAGCTAAAAGGGACATTAGACATGACACATTAGACCTCTGTATGACCTTTGAATCCAGAGTGACCTTCATTTATGCGTCATCTGCAAGAGGCACATAGGGATGGCCTTTGTAGTTTTTTGTGACCTGGGTCTCGCGTGCCTGTCTGTGTGTCTCTCTGTGGAAAAATGTTGACCCAAATGTTAACCTAAACATAATTGCCTTGTTTCCACATATGTGCGCACATTTTTCATGATACTTGGATACAATGAACCTTGGGTGAGTGAACCACAGGTTGGTGACTCATGTGAACTGGTGACCTCAGTGACCTTTGTTCCCATTCACAAATTGCGTGCAGATTACACATGCTTTTGGGGAATGCTGTATTTCAATTTTCTGTTGCAAGATACACAGATTATTTCACAAGTTTCAGTTGAATCTGGACAAAAGATCCTAATAATGACTATGCAATCAGGTCAAATGGTAAAGAGTTAACAATGTTCTATTTATTTATAAGAGGAAGTGAATGGTCAATGACATATCAGAGTATGGAGTCCAATTAGTGCCAATGGGCAAGTTAACATTTTTACAACACACACTCACACAACAGATGGGACAGACACACATCCTACACTACCCCCCCCCAAAGTAATCCCTTTGTGCCGATCTACGAGCAGATGCAAAAAACAAAAATTGCACACTTTTGCAGATATAGGTTTTGAAAATCTTAAGGAAAAAATGTGATTGACTGGAAGTGACAGCCACAATGGGCATATTAACCAAAAAAAAAATTAAATAAAAAAAGCCTAGCACTCCCTGTGTATCATAAAAAAATGGAATGATCGAACAAAACTAACACAGATACTTAAAACAGCATTTCATTTGAAAGGTTTTGTTCTGGAAGATAAAAGGAACCCAGGTAGCAAGAAATGCAAAGAAACCTGCAAGATATTACGGAAGCAAGGTGGTGTTTTAAGGTACAGAATTTGATGCATTGGCCACGGAAAGATCTCTGAGAATTCACAACACAAAAATAATCATGCCAACCAGGAATAAGAGTTCATGCAAGGAAGCAAATCCACTGAAAAGTATTAACCCCTGGGTACTTCATCTAAAGCAGACCTGATTGGTTAAAATGCCATGCTTATAGGTCTCTAAGGAAACCAATCTTCAAAAACTGGTTTCCGTTTTGTTTTAACCCTATACAGTTTAACGCACCACTGATTGGATCAATATGGCTCCATAGTGATATAACCCTCTTCTAGCCAATCACAGTGTTCTTAGAGGCCTATGGCAGAATAGCACTCAGGGGGTTAATGAACAGACAAACTCAAGGACTAACAGCCACATGTTGTTGTATTGAAATGCATAGGAGATGTGTTGTGTGTTTGTTAGTGCTGTCTGTTTCTCATATCAAACAAAAACTCCGGCTATGGCGAGTCCGGCTCCCGCTCCTAATAGAATCCACAACTTCCTCTTGGACGTATGTGGCGCATTTTTTCTTTTTTTACTAGCAGAGCGCCTTGTATCGTTCCTGTAGGAATAGATGGAAGCAAATGGACAGGAAAGGAATTAGATTAGTTTGTCTTGTTCGCAGGTGGATTTTAGTTTGTCTTGTTCTGAAGGTATTTTGCCAATTCATATTCAAATTTTGTCCACTATAACACTCATTGGTTATTGTTTTAAATTCAGAGATTAGGGAACCAAATAGGTGTCGTCCGTATTGTTGGTCAAAGACCCTAAGTGACCAAGTGACCTTGATCTATCTGTGGACCCCAACATATGGACCCCTTGCCTTCAAGGTATAGCCAAACCAAGTAAGAACTTGATCCATCACATGCACTAAAAGCTAGAAACATTTTTAACAAAAAGTGTGTCTACCAAAAGTTTGACAAACACACCCACACACAGACGGGACTGACTGACAGACAAGACACACACACACACACACACACATACAAATCATGCTGCCATAAGGTCTTTTCTATCAGATGACCTACAAAAGATCATGAAGAGAAAATACAGAGTGTACTAGCTTACACCAGGGTATACAACCAATCCGATTTTGCACCATTCCAACACATCAGGCAGTCATAGCTGGGGTGCATCTGCTTGAATTAACCCAAAGTGCAGATTAAGTGTAGCTTTTGCATTATAATTTAAATCAAGCGTGAGTACAGACGTACAAAAGATTTGGGTAGGGTTTTGGGTTGGAGGCCCCCAGTAACGGCGGATCAATTCTGACCATCCTTTGGCTGGTCGGATTGGTCTATACACTTCAAAGATGTGAATGGGATTGCAGTCTATTGTAACAGCAACATCCGATTCTCTCCACCAGCAAAACCCACCCTACTTTTTATCTACTTTATCTGAACCACTCTGTAACGTGGTTGAATCCCTTTCAACAACAAAAATCTTTAGGAAATTATAAATTGTGTATAGAGAAACCATTCTCACTATACTACTGAAGGTTCCAGTTGACGAAATCTATTTGTAAAACATTTGGAGCAAATCTAAAGGAAAATGATAGTTGTGGCATGTTTGTTATTTTGCAGTTTGCACCTGGAACCTTTGCACATACTCAAAGTTTACACATGACGAACTGTGCGTCGACTTAAGCGTACCAAGTAAACGCAATTTCGTGAACATGCGCGGGGGGACATGCTAATTTGCATATCACCTGTGGGTTGATATTGAATCAACAACGGTTATGATCCATGAGAGTCTACAGAGACTACGGTACAGGCCACAAACAAACTACACAAAATACAAATTGCATCGTAATTTTGAACTGTGATATTTTATACTTAATTAATTACATTTTCAAGATTACAGTTGTATTTGCCCCAATTAATGGTTCGCCTTCCAAAAATGTTGATTTTCCCACAGCAACACGAATGAATCCATCCGCAATATATAGTGGTGGATCCAGACGTCATACAAGGGCACGAAGCAAGATTTAAAAGTGTTGTTGTCCACACACATTGATGGTTCTCGTAACTCTTTAAAGTAGCATTTCAGTGATACTAAACCTTATATTTGGTTATGGTTCACTAGATACCCAAAGAAAAGCTCATTTCAAATGTTCAGTTGATGTTATACGCAAATGTCGGCCATCACGCTGCCCCATAGGCCACTGTGTGTAATTTCTGTCAGCTTATGGACAGAAAAATACAAAATTACAATTTTTTTTCAAGAGTAGATTGTTTTGTAGTACGATGGGGAACACATACTAGACTTACACAAACGGTTCAGAGATATAAAAATCTCAAACTCTCTTTTAGGTAAGTCGGAGGGACGAGGCTGGGATTACTAAATGTCCCTTTAATCAAGTAGAACAGGCAAGGGATTGTGACACGGGGTCCACTTGACCACAATAACGATCGTACTTGAATTAAAGGGTTCTGAGAATGAGAAGTCTGCTTTGCAGACAATATACAATTTTAACTCTTCCTTGCCATCTGCTTGTCTTTGACCTTTATGGATCTCCAATGATTTATACAATCTGACAGTGAGTTACATACACAGGCCCACCTTCAAAAAGTACCACGGACAAGGATCAAACTCATACATCCTGGACAAATTTGCTGTACACTTTGTAAAAAGCAGGTGGACAAGCACCACTTGCCTAACTTCTGAAGCAGAGTAGCACTTGGCCCAAGAAATTATCAGATGATGTGATAACACAACAAGTTCTGCCATCACCAGCAGAGATACCCACCTGCAGTATGCCTCTGCTCAATGTTGACAAAACTAATGTCCCGTTCTCTGCTTCGACAAACTATAACGGCATCTTGATGTGGTACACTCCGTACCTCTGTCACATTATTCGGGAAAGAACAAAGTAGAAAAGTTACAAACAACATCCACTGGCTTATTTTCTTAGTATTGTTTTGTTTTGCCTATGAAGGCATTCCAGGTCAAACAGTGTTTTCCGTCATGCTGTAGGGTCTGGATGGACATTTCAGGCAAAGACCCCTTTTCTTTCTAATATCCAAACAGTTGGACCAATCTAACTCAAAATTTCAATAAGATCTTTGATGATATGCTTCTATATGAAAGAGAAAACACATGAAAATCAACCATGATAATCAGACCATGATAATTAGACCATGATAATCAGACCGTAATAATCAAACCATGATCTGGATCCCACCGTTTAAAAGGTACAATACCCTTTCTTTCAGGTCTATTTTCAGTTGGTTACTCAGAGGTTATAGCAAGTACTGAGACTAATCAGAGATACTGTCAAAAAGGTGGGAGACATCAGGGGGTTACACACTACTCCCCTAGAGCTATAGGGGGCAATTTTGGAAAAGAACAAAAATGCACAAATAAAAGCTCTTAATACTGAATGACTACAATCCTTTTCTGAGATTTGTGAAATAAGGCCAGTATTAACTCTTAGGGTGGTTACTCCATAAGCAAGATTAATCTGAAGTGATTTACTGATAAGGCCCAAAATAAGCACACCCATCATAATTACAGTAAGTTAACCTTTGAAACCACCAGGTGACTTGAATTCACTTTCAGTAAGTGCCGTAGAGGCAAAAATTGGCCATGCATCATAAATAATGTGATTTCCTAAGATGCACAAAAGTCTACACAAAGGCACCCATTTGAAACTATGCATTAATGTGCTGCTTATAACTGGTAAGGCTTAAAAACACTCAAACATATCAGAACAGCAGAAATTGGAACCGTGCCAAAATTGCTTATTTTAATGAAAATGCAAAAAATAAAAAAAATAAAAAATTTTTTTTCGGTTTGGTGCCATTTTGGATTTTTAGTAAACTACCCCTTCGAACCCCTGTGCTATCAGAATTCACCCGTTAGCCTTTACAAACACCGTTTACCAGGCAAGTATTTACACAAAGCGCACCAAAAGCATGTGCTGCTTTGTGCTGTGTGTATAATTAGTGAAATTAATGCACAGCTCCCATCCAGCTCATTGTGGGTTTCAAACAGAATTCACAGAGTTGCATGAATTTTCCCCCTCAGGAAGCATGAATTAAGTCAGAATTTCTTCATAAATTTCTTATAAGAAAAAGCAAATGTAGATCCATCATAGAACTTGTCTATCATTTTCCTGGATCTGAGATCAACCACCCCACACTAATATGCCATCTTTGAAATTATGAATATTCCAACACATCATGGACACACAGCCGTTTTGATCCCATGGCAAATTGTCCCTCTTTGATTTTTTTAAAGAAATTTTAAGTAGTGGTGACAACATTTTTTGACAACTTATATCGGGCATGGCAAAAGCAAAAATCTGCAAAAATCAGAACAAATCTCATTGCAGGCACTTGCCAATAGCTTAACAAGTTATTATTTGTATTGTTAGACCACTCTAAGTGCCCACTGTCACTAAGAACATGAAACTAATTTTAAGGAAAATTATATTTGCCCACATGCAATTTTTGTTAATTTACACTGATGAAGTTATTGGGATAACATACTCCAAAGTAGTTTGTCAAAAGTGTGTCTCCGTTGATATTTTTTTGTTTTTATTTCTGTTTTTGTCATAATCATTAGACTTTGTTCAAACAGCGGGGCCATTCAACCCAGCCAGGATTTGGACCAGTAAACGTTAAACAAACAAGAAAGCACATGACATGCTATCAT
Organism: Ophioderma brevispina; assembly: GCA_023653785.1. Classification (NCBI taxonomy): domain Eukaryota; kingdom Metazoa; phylum Echinodermata; class Ophiuroidea; order Amphilepidida; family Ophiodermatidae; genus Ophioderma; species Ophioderma brevispina. The sequence goes on from JAMKCH010005645.1 coordinate 33,147, forward strand.
CTCTACATCAGCATCCTTCTCAAATGCAATGCCTACAGAACTTTTTTGATTTTGACCAGGTGAAAACCTAAGGCCTCATGTATTAGCAGTGCAAAAATCCAGAGAATTAACCAAACCGTCAAAGAGTCAACGACATTCTGTTTGATACAAGCTTGAGTGCGACTGCTTGAGAGTTAGTTGACATGGAGGAATTATCCCATATCCCATAGGGGAAATTCTAAAGAGTTCTAAAGGTCATAGTAAGGAAACCAACAAGTGTGTGCTTGTATTGTTTCACCTCTCAATCAAACTTGAAAGTATGTTTAGAGGCAACGCCATTTCGTAGACACACCGACAGAAGTTAGAGCGTAATTACTTGTTTCAGTGGAAATTAAAAAATTGTCAACTAATACCAAACTTCCTTATACCAGCAGGATTTTTTTTCTCCACATGGTAACCTTTATACACCAAAAAACATACTTTGAATCTTCACACCAAGTATTGTAGGACAGCCTGGCGGTTTGATAGTAGAAACGATATGGACATGGCACGGCTTGATGTTTAACCATTAAATTGCCGTTTCGGCTTATCTTAGGGGAACGAAATGATTTGGAAGCTGAAATTTCGGACACAATACGAAAAAAAGTACTGCAAGTAATCTTGCATCATCCCCCTGGCACGATGCATCTGGAACATGACCTCAGATGACCTTTGACCTTGGTCTGTTACCTTTGACATCCCCACTATGAAGAACATCTATTAGACCTTAACCCCAAGTCTGGTATAAATGAGATCTTTAAGGGGGAAGGACATCTTTAAAACC
>JAMKCH010005646.1:0-91935 GCA_023653785.1 Ophioderma brevispina
CCCAAATTAAACAGGGTGAAGGTGAGAAACAAGCGAGATTAAGTGTCTTGCACAGGGACAGAAGACATTTGCCTCGGATGGGCTGAACTCACGCGGGTCTTATGATCATAGTCCTGCGCTTTCCACCGGACCACACGTGCTCTCGAGGTGTTGTAACAAGGTTAGGGTTGTAATAATAACAATTATGGTTAAGTGTAAAGTATGCAATTATTTGTTCAGTGTAATAATTAGGACAATTATGTGTGAAGTGGAATAATTATGCAATGATGATACAGCTCACGCGACACAATGGTTTTTCTAAAACTACAATAACATAAATAAAAAAAGAATTTGGTGCGCCGTCCGTCATAAAAATTTTGAATCCAAGATAGCCACCACAACCAATTAATGAGGCCAATAATTACCATCAATGTTCTACTTGTATTAATTGATCTTGAAAACTGAGGATAGACATCACAATTGCTTTCCTCTATCAGGATATGAGTTACAAATAGACATAATTTGGTGACACATTTTGATTTTGATATTTCAAAGATGCAGGCACAACCGAACTGAATGACACAAGCTAGTGATTCAAATTGCCTATAATATTCTGATTGGATTCCTTGACCCTTAATAAATATAGGCATTAGGCACGCGATTTGTTCTCTACAGGGCCCAGAGGGAGAAGAGGTATATGGGCCAAAAGTGACAGCTTAGCAGCCATTTGAACTTCAAAATGACCCCCCCGCCTCGGCCAAATACGGAATCCAACGGATCCAATATTGTCAACAATGATTTAATGGATTCCGTGATCTTGAAAACATAGACCAAAGGACACCTAGACAGCAGACGTCTCTTTCGTTAAAGGCTAGAAATGGATATATGGCAAAACATGACAGCTTGGCGCCATTTTGAAGTTTCAAATGGCCACCGCGGCCAAATACAAAACCAAATGATCCAATATTAATTATCAAACGATGTTTCTAATAAATTCCTGATCCTAAAAACATGGACAAAACATCAGAATCAGAAAGCTAAGGCTCAAAAGCGGAGTATGGCAAAAAATGACACAGCTTGACGGCCATTGTGAAGTTTAAAATGGCCGTCACGGCCAAATAATAACAAACCACGAAGCTATATTTTCAACGATGTTTCAGATGGTCTCCTTGCTTTTGAAAACACAGGCTAGGAACCAGAATCATGCTTTGTATGAGGCCTGTTGCTTGTGGGTTGTCTAAGGGACTTTACAATCATGGTCTATTTTGGTTGCCATTTGGGACGACATTTTGATTTTTTGCCACCTGGCAGCAAGTTTGATATTGAAAAGTGTAAAGTAGTGATTTTTCAAATCCCACATTGCAAAATTGGAAACTCTGATTAATCAAAATAGATGGGAAAGTGATCACATAGGGGTTATTTTGAAAAGGGGCATTTTAATAATTAAAATAATAATGTTTGTTTGAGGTACAAGTAAAAAGTAAAAGCCTCAATATTAACTCAGGAAATAAAAACGGGCTATACATCCCAAACACAATGATGTGGATTTCCTTCCTAATGGAACACAATTAGCATGCAAATAAAAGCCGTCAACAAACAAAAACCATTACCCAAAATTAGCATTAGCATGACATGATAAAATATTAAACAAAGTGAAAACTTTAGTTGTTTTTTGGCACACACAATTGAACTGAAATAAAAGGATTAGAACAGTTCGAATATCAACAGGAATATTTCCCATAGTCTAGTGAAAGTAACAAAAACAGAATTTTGAAAAAAAAAATTGGTTTCTTGCACGCCAGTACAAAAATCTATTGTGATTTACAATACTTCTGTGAAAGAACTCTAAGAAAGAGGTTGGACCATGCCATTTGAGGAGCCATTTTTGGCAAAAGGCAGCCATTTTGGATTTACAAAGGTGTTCCAACTCCATTTCTTTCCCGAAAAAACTATATGTAGACACTAACATTAAAAGAATATGCCATTATAACTTAATTATGAATTTTGACCCCCAAAATGGGAGCACCCGCCGGAATGATGGCCACTTTGGGCCTTTTTTTTTCAAATTAATGGAGTCCGGTTCGTGTTCCTCGGAAAATTATACCCTAGAAATCACCATAAACATTTATGTGAACACCATTTTCCAGCTGCGCTGGTGAGGGTCTGTGAGGTTAGCCTTTTATCAAGGCTTGATATTTATTCAATTTGTGTGAGTTCGCCCCTCCCTGGACCGCTCAAGCTGGCCTCGCTCCGCTCGGCCCTATCGCCTCCGGAGTTCGATCGCGCTTCGGGGGGCTCGCGGTTGGTGGATAAAACTGCGAGGTCTTTGACAAGACGACTGTGAGGGTTGACATTGGTCTCGTGATAAACTAAGTTTACCCAAATGAAAAACAACTTTTAAAGAGGGAAAAACTTGCCATACAAAACAATCCGCGATTGTGCGCAAAACGATTTTAGGTAATCGATTCGAAAAGCAATAGCCACCACAACCTTTACGCGGGGGGGGGGGGGGGGGGAGGGTTAGAGTAGGCCGCCCAAATTTGAGGAGTAGAGGCTTGGTTAAACATCTAGTACTTTAATGCTAACTTTCATTTTAAGTTATTTTTCTCCTTTCTTAGTTTTCACCTAAAATCCGGTAAATAGGTTTGTGTGATTTTAGACAACTAAAAAAATACTATACTTTAGTACGGATTTTGCGAGGGCGACGTGCATAGAAGGAATGCGCTGGAATGTTGGTACTTCATTTTGGTACGAATTGACACTGAAATTACGTTCACAGGGAATGGGTCGGCATGGGAAAATTTAGTGTTTTTTTATTCTGTTCATGTCCCCCCCCCCCCCCCATTAAACGTGTTAAATAAAAGGTTGGGACGATGGTTAAATGGAAAATTGCAATTAGATGACCATTCTCGATATTGTCAAAAAGAGGACCTGCTAGATAGAAAGGATTCTGACTGATGGGACCCCCTTTCTTTTGTTTTTCTGACTGACTTAGAAAACCCATTACTCAGAAGGCCCGTTATCAGCAGAAATATCCGACGTTTGAAGAAAAAATTTCTGACTGACGGGTCTTCTGAATAACGGGCCGATTTTAACACATAAAACAGCCCACTGATCAGAATTCTGAAAATAGGGGCCTTCGAGAACGGGTTTTCTGAGTGACCAAAAGGACCCATTAATCAGAAACCCGTCAGTCAGAAAAGCATTCTGAGTAGCGGGTCCTTTTAAATAAATTACAACAAAAAGCCCCACTATTCAGAAATCCTTAGTCAGAAGGCCGCTATTCAGATTTCTGAATAGCGGGCCTTCTGAGTAGTGGGTTTTCTGAATAGTGGGTCTTCTGAGGTTTAAAAGGTATTCTGAATAGCGACCTGCACCCGAAATCAAGTACCGTGGGAAACAAACTTGCGGTTTATGGTAGCGCAATAATGCCACATTGCAAAGCCTATTCATATTACCTGCGCTAATATTGGTTGGTAACCTCTAATTCGTCGTTTTTTGTTTATATCTTGGGAATGAAATGGATTTGAGGGCTCAAATTGCAGGACCCAAGGATATCAAAATCGATACTAATTCCGGGTAAACTCAAGGGGGTCATACAAACGACGATCGGAACACGCCCACCTTTAATATGCATGTGGTAATTATACACAAAGTAGTTAACAAATGCCTCATGACCCACAGTTGATTAAAAGTAAATGTCTTTCAGAAAAAACCTACCATGTCTTTGTTTCGAACCAATTTAGGCTTAAGTGTCCCACTTATATACCCCACTTTACCCTAGGTATGTCATAAAGTCGGGCATAAAGTATTTTGAAAACCTTTTCAATTATGAACAGCCCTGAATATATACAGTTGGCACAAAAAGTATCTCGGAATGTTTTTCGATCAGTGTTGTGTTTAAGTCCGAATATTTTGAAAGTTTTCAAGATAGGCTATACATTTTGTTGCCTTGGTCTTGCTCTTTCATTTAACACCTCACTTGTAAAAATGCGTGCAAAAATGGTTGAAAGACGTAAAACCCCAAAACCAAAAGTTGCAGTTTTGGGAGTTCTCAATGGGCACTGCTGTGCACTGCAACACGAACAAGCTGAGCAAAATCAATCTTGCATGTATATTTTCTCTCTCTCATTCGGTCGGAAACCCTCTTTGTGTAAGATCAATACACCTGTATTATTGCGTTGTACCACACAACAGTGAACATCGAAAAATCCAAAAAGGTCCTTTCATATTTCCACAGTGCTAAATGCAATGTAGCCTACCAAAATCGTTACTGCAATCACCTACAGTATTGCAACACAATGCAGTACTGCAACGACCCGCGGGCGAGACTGCTATCCAGGCAATGCAACCAGGGAAGAACAACAATGATAATGCTTCTGGCGCCTAATTTCGGGTCAAAATCTCATAGAAGCTGTGGATGTCGCGCACGTAGGCCTACTATAGGTATCTGATAATTGTTTAGCGCGACATTTGAAAAATAGTAGTATGAACGTCGGGATGAACGTGGTGACAAATGATGTAGTTTGTTGTATGTTGTTGTTTTTGTTTATTCAATTTCACTTTTTCTCGTTGATTATTGTAGAAGACAACAGTAACTTTCAAGTGACAGATCAATCACTTTTGTAGACCTAAAATTGGGGAAAGTGTGTCGCCGCAAGTTTGTGTCTCAGTACGATTTCTTCAGTCATCTGGTCATAGCTGGTCATGGGCTAGTCATCATCATGTCAGTGCGACTTACATACCAAAGACAGTTTTGCAATTTTTGGTGCAGAATTCGACACATTGAACAGCATAATAGGCAAAAAAGGCGAGTATTTTTCTCCAGTTTTCGACCTGTGCTAAACTGTTTGTTTGAAAGTACTTATTGTACATCTTGTTGTACATCTTGTTGTGCTATCTTGCTTGCTGTCTTGAAAATTACCATGCCATGTGGGAATATTTTATATCATCATGTCATCATCATCATGACAATTGACATGATGAAACTTACACGTCGGTATAGGGAACCTAAAAGTTTGTGAAAAACATACAGAGAATAGAACATGGTAAAATGTCAAAGACATTATTAATCCTGATGATCATGACTAGATAGTCTTAACTTTTTATGGCTGCTGTTATCATACATTGTCATAGAGATGCCATTACTCTTATAATGAATAAAACACCAACATAGATGTACAGTGACATAACTAGTGTTTATTGCTTTTCTTTCATACTCAAAACCAAATTTGAACTCTCTCAACCTCAAATTATTACATGCTATTGGTTCATTCGCAGCTTCCGAGACATTCTCGGTCTTGTTTTATTTGCTGTTTGAGCACGTGTAGAAGTGGTAATAACATAAAAGACAAAATCAGCAGATATATTTTTATAGAAAATTATGCCAGCGATTTTTGTATTTTCTTCCTTGTAATTGATAACATTTTGTCCTTATAGAGGTAGGTATTTTTCTGGAATAGCAAAATTAATAAGGTCCCTTTGAAAAGTATTTTACGGCTGCTGTTATAACAGTTCAGAGGTAAATGCACATCTACACCGTGACAGACAAGATTAAGGTGGCAAAAAACGTAACGCATTTTAACGGGCTCATTTTTACCGTGAAGAAAATTCCAGAGCAAACACCCAGAGATGGGAACATATTTGCAAGTTTATGAAAGAAATGGAAGTAGGTAATTCGCATGAGCTTTATTTAACTATCGGAGATGGACGAAAAGTTGTAAACTTTCATTGCACTCCACAATGTGCAAAAATGAGTGGAATACTATAGAAAATTACCACAGCAATGCGATCATAGATTACAACGAGATCCTTGAAAGCAGGCAAAGCAGTCATGGTATCCAAACAGTCAGATCAATGCAACCTAAAGTATGCGCAGAATGTGGATGTCCTGTGAAAATGAGGAATAGACCTAGTTTTCCTATAGTTTATACGGAATCAGGACCGTATAGATAAGGTGACATCAATGTTTACAAACAAAAGTTAGCACCTGGTCTACTGACACGTTAGAGGTGCGAAGAATATGCCCATATAGTTACAGCATTCAATATCCTTATCACGCCCCATTGAGCGCGAACTTTAAAAGCACAAGCCCTGCAGGTGCTCACGCATACTGCCGGCAGTGCTTTGTTAACTTACTGGTATTCGTACAAGGAAAAGTCAGAAGGTGATACAATTTTTTATGATCTGGATCAATTCTTTCACATAACGTCGTCAACAGTATTTTCAGTGAAATACTTATAAGATGTTACTTTAAACATTGTATTTAGCGGAGTGTCTTTTGAATCCCGCGCCAAAGTGTACTACAATGCAGAACACAGTGACAGAATACAGAAGTGCGCCACATCGGTCAACTGCTGATATCAGTGAACAAAGAATATCCGAGGTAAGCATAGATTGTTTTTCGTCTTTTAGGTGTTTGTTTGTTTGTTTTTGTTTCAATTTCGGTCCCTTGAAGAAAGTCGATTTTAATTTAAAACTTGGGTGAAGCAATTTAATTTTTTTGGGAGGAGGTTTTTTTTTTTTATAAACCTCAAATCAGAAAAAAAATTTCAATATAAAAGGGAAAAAAATACTATTCATTTATAATGTTACGGTTATGTATGTTTTAATTACATTCAGGCGTGGTTCATGTGGAGTTTGCCCGGGGGGGGGGGGCAGTTGTATTCAAAGGTGGAATATCCGTGAACATGGACTTTCACACTGCACCCTAAACAAGTATTGTCCACCGACTAAAAAACATACCCTAAACAAGTTTTTTTATTTTTTGCTTTTTTTAAGTTTTTTATTTTTTTCTTTTGTTGTCATTTTTTGCTATCTTAAACAAGTACACAATACATTGTGTTGATATTACTTATTATCTGGGGCCTTTGGCTCGTGTTGCTTTCCTTCCATTACAAAGTTTTGATGATTTTGATCTCGCGTACATCACAATTTCGGGGTTACGAAAAGAACATACCCTTTTTCCATATTTTTGCTGTGTTTGACACCCTAACAATGTACTCGCGTACACCGCCTGTTGGCAAAAGAGACCCTTTTTACGCCGTTTCTTGGTTCACGCTTCATATCCCCCTTTGAATACGTGGCCACCCCGGGGATTTGGTTAAGTTTACATATGCGGTCATGATTCACTACACTCAAACTACTAAAAACGCACTGTTGGGAGCAAGTCACAGGAAAATATCGAGGAGGAATGTGAAGCTGCGTGCAAAATAATAGAAAGTGAACCAATCGATGGATCAAACACCAACACATACTGGTTGCAAAGAGGTACGTTCACTGTTGAGCAACTAAAGTTAAAAGGCCTATAATTTGCAGCACCACACAATAGAGAACCGAACCCTGGTCACGTGCCTCAAATTGTGGGTTGTTTGAAAAACAACACCCCTATTTATAGTAATGCCACTAACCCGACCTAAGCACATATTGCAAATTTCATGACCAAACACCAGGTTTTAAAGTTGATTGTCACACAGTCCACGTGAGTGCTTAGAAGAGATCATGATATTCCCCCTTTTTCTTCAAGAAAGGTTTACCGTCAAGTGACTCAGGTGATGATCCAAGGCCTTTAGTTGGATGCAAAAAAAAAAACAATTAACTGGAAGAAATACTACAATACCACTAAGGCGGGCCTTGCGGGTATACTAAAAAAAAAAGCAAAATTTAAAAAATTTTTCCGGCCTTGTTGGGTAGTGGTTGCATGTAGTGAGATGTACATGTCGGAGTCGCTCACGTATTTTTATTTCTCTCAACAACATTTTGCAAACCATCGCAAGACGCATCATACTTTCAGCGTCTCAAATACTTAGGGTACCACCGAGCGTGCGACCTGCATCCTTACCTACAAAATCAGTGCAGGCGCTAAGATATCAGTAGATAATGTTAAATTTGTAGTGGACATAAATTTTGTGCTTAATAAACCTTAAAGAATTGGATTTGAAATGTTAATCCTCATGTAGGGTCATTATATTAATGAATCACAGGATTTTTTGTCGTGTTTTTTGGAGCTTCCGTTTACCATTTACAGTCTAAATCGCTCGGTATATCAAATTCAGCTGGGGCCACTTTTCATGGTCATATACCTTTAGAGTAGGCATTTTCCGAACGACAATGAGTAATTTTAAATGATCAATATCATCAGTGAATTGAAACTTTCCAGTGAAAGTCATGTTTTATTTAAATATTAAAATACACAACAGGTTTCTGTTGGATCAGGGAAGAATAAATAATGCACAGGAGAATATACCTCTTACGGATGTTTGTTCACCAACAGTTGCTACGACAATTCAGGCGCACGCTGATGCGATAGGGTGCCCAACTCTCCACTCCTGACGATAGCAGCCGGTTTGATGGGGATGCGGACTCAAATTGAAATAAACGAAGAGTGGAAGAAACCAGCCATCATTTGGATGGTATTTGCAGCGAAAAAAGGTAATTTCAAAAAGTAACATAATTTTGACATTGCTTGAATGATATAATTTGTGGCCGTTTCCAACCCTTTTAGTGCAGTAGATATGTAGGAGAACGAAGAAGTCCAACCACAATTGATTGTTATGATGTACGATGTTTCTGTTATGGTAACTTCCCTTTGGGAAACTCGGCAAAGTAGACAAGCTACATCAACGCCAAGCTGGTATGATCAATGACATTTATTAGAAACATTTTGGTAAAAAATATTTTTGAAAACCCTTCAAGTTGTAATTAATTCAAATAAAATACCACCATATACCACCACTTAAGGTGTATGGGAAGTCACCGCGCTCGTCGCTATATAACGCTTCCTCGTTTGATAGATACATTTTTGTGTGTGTGTGTGTGGGGGGGGGGCAATTTGAGCGACGTGGGCACGACTTGGTACAAATTTTAAGGTATGATCAGATTATTGGATTTTTTTGGGCATGTGATTTCTAAAATTGCGTTTATTGCGCCACTCTTTGACATTCAGGAACACCTCAAAACATCTGAAGAAACAAAGAGACAACTTATCATAGATCAGTTTTCTTTTGAAGAACTTCATTCTGTTCTTAGCAGCAATAGAGGACCAGTAATGGGGCTATATGATGAGTTAGAGTCCTTCAGGCAATCTTTGGACGTATAAGCCAGCTGGCTGTAGCGTTGACAGAAAGACTCCCTCAAGCTGTACAACGGTTACAGCTGGGAGCGCAGCTATAGATCGATTAAAGGATTTTTGCCACGTTCATGTCTGAACATTGGAGGATTCATACAGACTCAATTTATTTTGGACCTACTCAATCACAATGATCCGGATGGATTTATAGATAGACATCTAATTTTATGTCCACGAGAGGTAAGTTTAAATTTATTTGTTAACTATTGTTATGAAATGTGGCGCAGAATATTTCCCTTTGGGAAACTCGGCAAAGTAGGCAATCTACATCAACGCCAAGCTGGTATTTATTTTTTATTACCTGTACTTGGTCTGGCGGGCGGGGAAAAGAAAACATACAAAAATTAGCCACCAGACCCACATAATCACGTCACTTTCTTAACAACACAATAATAGTTTACCATATATATATTAATAATAGTTAATAATAATGATAATACATCTGTCAAAAAATGTTTTTATACCGGCCCCATAGTTTTTCAAACATCTGCTTTCTGAAGTTAGTATAGTGGATCAATTTTTCTAGTCAATACTTTGCTTTCAATTCCTTTTTCATGTTACTAAAAACTGATATTTTATCAAGTAATTTATGTTTGTAAATAATCCATTTTATCCACATAATTATAGTATTTAAGGCTATATTTTGGCGTATTGGAAGAATGCCAAAGATAATATTTTCTTTATTAAGAACTAAGATACACGACAATTTATTAAAAGACTAAGTGAAATCATTCCAAACTTTCACCACCTTTTTGCAATTAAAAAAAAAATGTTTGATAGTCTCCTCAGTTTCTTTACAGAAAGTCATAGGTTATGTTGCAGACATATTCAATAATAAAGAGAGATGATGTTGTCCCCAAAATTATATTTAATGGCTGTATTGAAACCATTTAATTTTTGGGTCGGAAAGAGTCTTAAATGGGAGATCGTTAAACTCCAACCATCTTTCCATCGGAAGCAAAGTATTCATGTTAACCCCATTTTGTTTTTTTTATTCTTGGTTATCTTCTACATTTTGAATATAGTTGAATAGATCTTTTGGCATCCTTTTTTATCCAAATTACTTTGCATGAGAAGGGCGAAACGGGTATTGTAAATGATCATCTATGTCTGATTTTTTCGGTAAGTTTTCGAAAATATTTACGTCTATTTCAAAAAGTCAAATCGATTGGAGTATAAATTTTTCGACAAAACTCATTTCTTGTCATCATTTCACCGTTTACATTTAGGAAATCGTTAATAAAATGAATGCCTTTTTCGTCCCATGCTTTAAAAATAATGTTTTTGTTTCTATTTTTTCCTAATTTCGCCCTATCACTGGGTTTTAGCATCCCGTACACTATCACTTTGTTTGCCCCATGTTTAAACAAGCCCAAGCATTAAGCCCGTCTTTCCAAAAGGCGTTTGCTGTGCTAGATGCTTTTGATCTTAGGTAGCTTTCTCCGTACATAAGATTCATATTATAGTTATCCCCGTGCAACTTCTGGAATACTCGAGTACATTTATCATCCAATTGTATTATTCAATAAAATACGTCCCTAATCCATGTAATTTTTTAAAGATGCAAAAAAGCATTCTATATTGACCATTTTTGGACCACCTTTCTTGTACATATTTTCCATTTGCTTACGTTTTATTTTATCAATGTTTTGATTTCCAAATAAATTCATATAATAGGCGTTTGTTTTTAGGTCTCGCAAGAAACATCCGACGGGTCAGAAGAGAGAGTAGTGTCTAATGATTAATTGTGAAGGATAATGACTTTCTCTGTAATCCTTCCCAGCACAGTTATATTTCTTTTTTTCCCAATATTTCATTTGCTTTTTAACTGTTTCAAAAACACGTTTAAAATTTAAATTAGACACTTCTTTTAGCTGTAAGAAAAAATCAACACCCAAACAGGTAAAAGCACCCTCGGTGACCCAGCATAGCTTTTTCCTTGTTTTAATACGGTAACTGCTATACTTACTGCTACCAATCCATATAAAATTTGTTTTTGATTCGTTTATTTTCATACCAGATATTAAGTAATATTGATCCAGTATATTAATTGTAGATATTAGAGATTTATCAGATCCATCTAGAAATACTGTTGTATCGTCAGCATATTGGGTTATTTTTGCTTCAAAACCTGCTAATTTAATACCTTTAATAAATTTATTCTGCTCTATCATTATAGATAATATTTCTGCGCAGAGAAGAAAAATATATGGCGAGAGGGCATCGCCCTGTCTACATCCTCTTTTAATTTCAAATCTGCGGGAAAGGTGACCGTTAACAAGAACTGAAGAGAGACTATCTGTATAAAATAATTGTATCCATCTTTTAATTGAAGATCCAAATTTAAAAACATCCAACACTTTGAAAATGAAATCATGAGAAACTGAATCAAAAGCTTTTTCAAATTACATTTCTTAAAAACATTTTGGTAAAGAATATTTTTGAAAACCCTTCAAGTAAGTTGTAATTGATTCAAATAGAATACCACCATATACCACCACTAAAGGGGATATTTAATGGGAAGTCACCGCGCTCGTCGCTACCGCTTCCTCGCTTGATGGATACTTTTTTGGAGGGGCAAGTTGAGTGATGTGGGCACGAGTTGGTACAGATTTTAAGGTATGGGTTGATTAAGGTATGTTTATTTGATTTTTTGGGGCATGTGATTTCTAAAATTGCGTTTATTGTGCCATTTTCTTATTGCTTTTTGTAGGCGAAAAAAGACGCCAGCTTGTACCAGACTAACGAAGCCAATCTTCGACATTCAGAAACACCTCAAAACATCTGAAGAAACAAAGAGACAACTTATCCTAGATCAGTTTTCTTTTTGAAGAACTTCATTTGTCTTGGGTATTTCCGTGTCAATTCAACCAATCGATAACACCTTACCTTCTCCAATTTTGCTCATATTTGGTTTTTAGGGTTATTTTGGCTGAAAAAGCTGAAATTTCAAATATGAGCGCAATCGGATGTACGGTTTTAGCGTTCGACACGCCCCTTTTTTTACTGTTTTTCGCTAAAACGGCCGCACCCAGCAATACGAAAACGACCATATCTTTCTGACGCCTGGGCCAAATATGTTGAAATTGGTGTCTTTGGAAAGCTAATTACATGAGAAATCCATTTTCAGAGTCATTCTTTATGTAGGAGAAACTTGAAATGTATTGACCTTTTCACCTTTACTTTGACCTTGAATTTGACCTTGTGGGACAGGTGATGCGAACATTGTTTTCATAAAAAATCATACCCATATATGTTTTCTATATAATATAAAAAAAATTAGAGTTACATTTTTCTTTGTTTGCTTGCTATATCTTCTCAAAGTATGCATCCTCATGTAAATTTGACAATAATAGTATGAGTAACTGGAGAATGTCAGATTATTTGTGGTTAGTCAGTGGTCATGGTAAGACAATTTAAAATAAGTGGGATTATTGCAGATATTCCAAGTATGAACTTTAGACCTATAAGCAGTGGTTTAAACACAGAAAGAACCAAACTGATAATACTGTAGTTGAATCAAAGGATGATTTCATTGAAAACTTGGCAAGTCAGATAGAGAAGTTGACACGACATATCTTCATGTAGCAAAATCCCAAAGCCAAACCGTACATGAAAATGCTTAAAGCCAATATGACCTCTTTGGAATATCTCATTCTGCAGGGTGATTTTGCTGAAAACTATTCTTATCTTGTACAAGATGAGATTAAAAATTTCCATCGGGAAAACAAGCAAGCCACTCTGCATCCATTTGTTGCCTCCAACCGAAAAGAAGACAGGACCCTATAGAGCATCGTAGCATGTGTGTCATTAGTGATTGCAAAGACCACACTACTGTCACTGTCCATGCGTTCCTTAAAATAGTAGTGTTGGCATACTTGAAGAGTGAATATCCATCTATGATGAAAATTCACTATTTCACTGATGGGATGTACAGGCCGCCACCTACAGGCCAGTACAAGAACAAGAACAACTAATGCCGTCACAAGGATGATTTTGGACTAGATGCGGAATGGAACTTCTTTGCCACTTCGCATGGCAAAAGTACTTGTGAATTGTGATGGCATAGGCAGAGCTGTTAAGTGTCTCATTTTTAAGGCCAGTCTACAGTGACCATGTCATGATCATATCCTGACATGTGATTCCATGATGGACTTCTGCAAAAAAGTATCTCTGGTTTAAAATTCTTCAATGTTACACGAGAAGATGTGTCTGAAACAGGCACATACATGTAGTTGCAGTGCAAGTTTGAGATGGCACAGACACGGACGTATCATATGTATGTTCTAATCCCGGGGTTCTAATCTCTTGCGGTCTACAAACTGAGTAGTCAAAGCAGTCCACCAGATGTAGTGTCAATTGCGGAAGAGGTGGAAGAGTCGAAGCAGCTAAATCCTTGCCATTGGAAATAAAAAGAGTAGAACTTTAGTCTAGTCTCCACATGTACGGTTTCCCATGGATCAGTATGGTGAATTAAGTATCAGAGGAATTTGGAGACTACCACATCAATTCCATGCATCCTCATGGACCAACCAACCAAGTCAAGTGGCACACAAAAACAGATCAATGCTGGGTTGCTGAAGATATTTAATGTACAGTAGAAACCCCATCTCTTTCATCCTCATCCTCCAGAAACTACTGCATCTCTCGCAAAAATGTTGTGCTTGTACCCACCATGGATTGTTGACAGTCAATGACTTTAAATAGTTTGATCATCATAAGACTGAATACCTCTATAAACAGTGGCGTAACCAGCGGGGGGCAGGGGGGGGGCAGACTGCCCCCCGGACAACTAAAATGGGGACGGAGAAGCTAAAAAATGGGGACGAGAAGAAGGGGAGAAGGGGGGAAATATGGGCGAGCGAAGCGAGCCAGAAAAAAATGGGGAAACTTCTTGAGTCTTGCCCCCCCGGAGGCTCGGGTCTGGTTACGCGCCTGTCTATAAATCATACTTTTATCATTTAAAAGAGGAAAGGGAGAGGGAGAGAGAGAGAGAGAGAGAGGGAAAACGACAGAGAGACAAAGAAACAATTCTAATTTGGTATCTACACATTGTATGCATAACCATACAATATGATACAATACGTATATTGCATACAAATACATTATTTGAACTGAACACCTGTACTTGGAGTAGCTCTAAAAAACAAACAAAAAATATTGTAACTCTAATTTTTTGATATTTTGTAGAAAACATGAAGTGGTATGATTTTTTACAAAATTAATGTTTGCATCACCTGTCCCACAAGGTCAAATTCAAGGTCAAAGTAAAGGTGAAAAGGTCAATACATTTCAAGTTGCTCCTACATAAAAAATGACTCTGAAAATGGTTTTCTCATGAAATTAGCTTTCCATAGACACCAATTTTAACATATTTGGCTCAGGGGTTAGAGAGATATGGTCGTTTTCGTATTGCCGGGTGCGGCCGATTTTGCGAAATCGGTAAAAATGGGCATGTCATAACGCGAAAACGGTACGTCCGATTGCGCTCATATTTTAAATTTCGGCTTTTTCAGGCAAAAATAACCCCAAAAACCAAATATGAGCAAAATTGAAGAAGGTAAGGTGTGAATTTCAATTTTTTTGGTTGAATTGACACGGAATGACCCTCTTAGCAGCAATGGAGGACAAGTAATGAGGCTATATGATGAGTTAGAGTCTTTCTGGCAATCTTTGGACGTATATAAGCCAGCTGGCTGTAGCATTGACAGAAAGACCTTCCTCAAGCTGTACAACGGTTACAGCTGGGAGCGCAGCTATAGATCGATTAAAGGATTTTTACTACGTACATGTCTGAACATTGGAGGATTCATACAGCCTCAATTTATTTTGGACCTACTCAATCACAATGATCCGGATGGATTTATAGTCCTGCTGAACATGACTTTGGGCTGCTTCAATATTCACTTCGGTTATAATCTGTAATGGCCCAAAGTCATGCCGAAATACTGTATTTTTTAACGTCGAACAGGTTGAGCATTTTCAAAACTTGCCCAAATCGTTCCAAATTATTAATCAATCATTGAATCTGGTCTCAACAGAATCCTGAGATACTCTACTATTTCGCCGAAGCAGTATTGTATTGTTATGTTTTCCCCGACAACCTAAAAAAGATAAAATGGTGCTCGTGTCGCAAGCAAGGTCTAAACAGGTCCCCGTCTTTCTTGTCCTACGGCGACAAGCGACGGGCTGTGAGGGTTGAGAGGAACGCCTTACACACCGTGCGGTTTTGATGATAAGGGCGCACAACGGACAAATCACTTTCCACATTTGGGGAATGGTAGGTTAGTTCCGGTAAAATGAACAAAACATGTTGAATATTTTGGCAGTCCTTTGGACCTTCCCTATGAGGGGTGGGTTCTATGTATAATGAAAAGTGAAGAGATATAGCGTTGACCATCGCTGAGATATCACAAAATTTGAAATTCGATTCGGGGTGTAGAAACTAGGCCCTCGACTCCGGCCCTGGTGAAAGCGGCTATGAGGCGTACACACGTCGCTCAAAATGGTGGTGGCGCTGTTCAGATGCCTTTTTCTTAAAATCTCTACTGAATGATAAATCAAAAATTTGAAATTATTCGAAGTTTTATTTGTGATCAGTAAGGGAATGTGAATTCCTAACATGTCAAAATATTGTCCCAACGCGGGGTTGCAAAGTCAGCGGGCGCGATGTGGCTTTGCATTTAGGAAAAAGACGGTATTTTACCAACAGACAGTGAAATGTGCAAAGGAAACCACCTGTTAAGTTCTACGATAAGCTTATAAAATAAAGATGGCATCACTCAAACTTTAAACGGGCGAAAAGAGCATAAAAGACCCCGGAAAAACCCCCCAACCAGGCGTGAAAATAACTAAAACGGGCTAAATTTGGCAAGCAAAGTGCTGAATTCATGCTTTTTCCTTGAAAAGGCATCCTCGTGCAAAATAATGAACATTAAAAGGTCTGAACATGTAACATTTTACAACCCGAGCAACGCCATAAATTTCACAATACCATATTAGCCCTTTTGGCATTAAAATTCGAATTGTCAATTTTATCTATGATAAACCTGGTAAAACTACGGGAGTGTATATACGCAAAACCCGATCTAAGCCAAGGACCACATCTGTTTGTTGATTAGAAACTATTTGTAATAACTTATTTGGTAAACAGAATACACGTCTACACATTACTCACTACATTTTGTACGTGGAATGTGTGAACTATATGAACTATATGAACTACTGGTCACTGTTACGAGGTTATTTACGATGATATTAAATGAAAATCGCAATAAAACATCAAGTACTTTGAGTACTTGAATTTCTACTTTATTACAATGAAATTAATCATCTCAACTAAAAAGAATTATAGCACCAACTGAGACTTACTATAAAACACCATTAATTAATAAGCGAATGGTAGGCTCAACGACTCGAACCGGACTGAACACCCCCAAAATCAAATCATCAATTTCCTTATCTTGACCAGTTGGCCATCAAAGGTAGCTTATAATATTCGGGCGAATTGTATTCCCTTGAAACTCCGAGAATTTCATTCAACGACGTTTAGATGTTGGTGTGTATTATGACTCGATAGTTTTCATATAGGGCTCTGCTTGTGCGGGGCCGCGTATACACTTTTGTTCAGGGAGCACTAATAGTGGGGACTGGAGTGCACAAAATCACTTATGTGAGTTGGGAGGGGCAAATCCCGGATAAAACGGGTGAATTTTGGTACACAAGTACTTTATACATGATAATCAAAAATTGATGGAAGCACTTCCACACCCCTTTCATGCCCCCCTGCTTGGATTTCAAGGTTCACAGGTGGGGTGGGGAAAATTTTAAATGTTCGATTGTGATGACAACACACCATGAGTTCTGGTCTGGTTCAAGGAGTCCAAAAAGGTATATTTATACTACCGTGACTTATAGTTTAGGAAATATGGATAAACTGTAAAAATGGTAAAAAAGTCAATTTTGGGGTTTGTACAGGGGTCAAAACAATAAAATTGCTCCAAGTTTGTAAAATGTGTTCAAATATTGGTTTTGCTCATCAATATGAAATATAATAGTTTTGACTATCTTACGTGTCGGTAGATAACCAAAATGGCCGAGTAAAGTCAACACATTGGCAGCTATTGGATTCTATTGACCTGTGCCTATTTTTGTTGGATACGTGAAAACTAAGCATAACCGAAAAGACAAACGTCCTAATTTCATCCTTTAAGCTAGGGAACCATGTTGGCACCACATATTAACTAATCAAAAGCCCCTTCACTTTTGACCCATGACAACCAAATTGACTTTTCACCATTTTTACGTTTTTACCCCATAACTCCGGAACTTATAAGCCATAGATAAGTGTAAACTATACCTTGGGAATCCCTTGTGACCAGACAAACACCATGGGGTGCATTTTAACAACATCGAACATTTTTGCGCGTGTGGGTGACCCCGTATAACCTGAAAACCCAAGCTGGGGCCATTAAGGGTTTGGCAAGTGCTTCTCATTTTATGGATTATCAATGCCAAATACTTGTGCACAAATTCACATTTTATCCGGACGCGCAACTGTTACACTACAGTCCCCTGCTAACAGTTTGGCTCGTTTTTTCCCTTGAATAAATTTTTCACTAGTTGTCCTGGTATCAAAGAATCGTGTAAGGGCCTTCTCAGTCACACTAGACGCAAGGAAATTTTCCCCCTGTGATATTCAGTTTTTCAGTTCAAAATGGAGAAATCACCGGATTATTTTAATAATTGTGGTCTCATTTTCCGTCCTAGTAGTACTTTTAATATATTTTGTTTACGAAATACTTCAAAACACATATCGATTGTTATGAGAGATTCCAGTGTAAAATCGAAACTGACCACCTTGGTGTTTCCGAAAGACTGAATACTAACAATTACATATACTCCTATCAGTTTTAAATGGTCAGAGGACCGTTACCTACAAATTAAAGAAATGATTTCACCAGACCTGAATCTAGTCAATAATTTTAATATGCCTAAATTGGTGGCCCATCAGGCGACTCGAACTGACAACAACCGACTAACCAAAGGTAAAATCATGACGCCTATCGCATAGACCACTGGCACGGAGAAAGCTTGTAACATAACACGCGATTGTTGTATATGCAGTGAGGGTTGCGGGTTGTGATGTGAACAAAAGAATTCCCGTTAAACAATCATTTCTTTGATAAGTCCAGTTTCAATGTTAGCAGTAAACGGCACATCATGAGGATAAAAAGGAAAAACCTCTAATTTGTGTCATATTAATTCGTAATGAAGGCTGTATGTCCTGTGAGACCGTTTTTTTTTTAAGTTTCACATGTTGCCACGAATAATCGCTAATACGGACCGTTTGAAAAGCGTTTCTAACTCGTCCGTTTTTCCGTTGTCCTAAATTCAATCTCTTGCTCATGAAAGGTACCAAATATACTTCTGAGGTTTGAAATACATACTGACCTATTGTATTACGAGTATTTTAACGGTCGTTAACGATACTCCCACCTAGAGGTTTTACTCGTCAAACACGCGTCAAACAAAGGGAAGTTTGTTTCTGATAATATACTCACGGTGTGTGTCGCTTGTATCAATGATGTTCTAATGCTTTTTTGCTGTTTTTTCTTATTTTTTTGGTTTTTATTTTTAACACTTGATGGACACACTACCGTGTATCTTAATAAGATTTGGAAATGTTTGAACTATAGATGAATTATACTTCCATTCCATAAACTTCAATGGCCAAGGTGACCGTAAGTAAAGAAAATTATCTTACTCTCGTGTAATTTTAATGTGCTGAAAGTCGTGGGCTACCGCCGGACTCGAACCGACAACAAGAGACTATCCAAAAGTAAAATCAATAACGTCCAACGATTAGACCTCTCGGCCACGAAGGAAGCTTACTGCATGTAACGCAAATTGTTGGATATGATAGTAAGTGATGGTTCAGTAGTTATGTTGAACAAAAGAATCCCGTTAAACGTCATTTTCTCTGCATAGAGTGAATTATCTTCAATATTATCACTAAAGGGCACATCATGAGGATAACAAGAAATTATGTATTAAGTTTGGCTACTATCCATTTCGTAATTAAGGCTGTAGGTCTGTGAGACCACTTGTAAGAGTTTCGCACTTGCCACTAATAATCATTATAAGTGACCGTTTGAAAGTACTTCTAATTCATCGTTTCCGTTTTCTTATTTCATATGTTGCACATGAAATGTGTCCAATATACTTTTGTGGGTTGAAATACATGCTCTGGTTGTATATTGCGAGTGGTTAAGTGATTATTGATGATATTGTCACCTAGTGCTATTTCTCGTCAAACGCGCGTCAAACAAAGGGAAGTTTGTTTCTGTTAATATACTCACGGTGTGTGTCGTTTGTATCTTGGCTGTTTTAATGGTTTTTGGCTGTTTTTGGTGTTTTTTAGTTGTTATTTTTAAAACTTGGTGGACACACTACCGTGTGTCTTAATAATAACGAAACAAGGTTCAAAATCTGGCATGGCAGTTTATTCCGTATTATAAATCCACCATAAGGCTAATACAACTTAACAAGTTGATTCGGCCTATAGCCTACTCCCAGTTTGACAACCTGTTACACAAAACCTAAATGAGGAAAACAGCAATTAATATAACTATTACAAACTTGAACGTATTTTTTTTCTTTTATATTTAAATCCAAAGTATATATAGGCCCCAGAATATAGGCCTACACAAAATGTGTAGAATTTGATTATTTGAACGAACTTACCTTCCATTTTTCATAAGCTAAACAAACAGCTGACTTATAGTATTAAGACTAGACAATGCCATTGGATTATGTGATGCACCTGCAAGCACAACATCAAATGTTTTCTTTCATTATCATTGTTTGAAACACCTGTTATAATCCTATCAGACATTCCTAAGTTGGCTTGCTCTATCACGTCACTCTGTTGTGAGATGTGAAAAGATCAACATGGCGCTTGAAGAACATAATGATTTATTGAGGGAAAAGTATCCCCAATTACCTCATAAACTGAAACCAAAGCAGATGGAAATTTAGAACATTTGATCAAAGATGAGCATGTTCTTGCCGTTCTTCCAACTGGTATGATTTTTTTACTCTCACTATATATAGCTTTACTTCTCATTTTGCTTTCCCTTTATAGATTATGAAAAAGCATTTGACAGCATCGAAATTCAAGCAGTCATCACAACACTACAACATCAGGGCATCCACCCAAGATACATCCAAGTTATCAATGTTATCTACAGGAAAGCCACTTCTTACACTCAAAAAAATGTTGAGTAAAAAAAGTCACAGTTCTTAATGTTGAGTAAAATCTTAGTCAAAGTTGAGTAAACCTTACACAAAGCTGAGTATATTTTACCCAACAATAACTGAGATTTAGTCAACAATGAGTAAGGTTTACTCAACTTTGACTAAGATTTTACTCAACATTAAGAGCTGTGACATTTTTACTCAACATGAGTAAAATAATTTTTACAGTGTATATCCAACTGCATAAAGATAGTGACAAGTTCCAAATCAAAAGGGGAGTTAGGCAGGGAGATACGATATCGCCAAAGTTATTTACTGCAGCATTGGAGGAGATCATGCGGAAAGTTAATTGGGACACCAAGGGAGTGAACATTGATGGTGAAAAACTAAACCACTTGCGTTTTGCAGTCGACATCATCCTTGTTGCAGAAGATGGCCAAGATCTGGAAGAAATGACCAATGACCTCAATGCAGAAAGTAACAAAGTTGGTCTTAAAATAAACATGAAGAAGACCATGGTCATGTTCAATGCTTTTAGCAGGGAGCAGAAGATACAAATAGGATAAACTGAAAATGATAAGGTTGACAACTACATCTACCTTGGCAACAAATTAAGATGGACCATGGACAGATGCATGAAATCAAAAGAAGAACCAGTGCTGGCTGGCATGCTTATTGAAACCTTAGTAGCATTATGAAGAGCAAGATGCCAATCTGTCTTAAGAGGAAGGTTTTCAACCAATGCATTTTACCAGCTATGACCTATGGATGCGAGATATGGTCAGTGTCAAGAAAAATGGAACAAAAACTAAAAACAGCTCAACACAGCATGGAAAGAACATGCTCGGAATAACAAAATTGGACAGAAAGACTCTTGAGTCGATCAGAGGCCAGACCCAAGTTGAAGACATTATGCATACCATCAGAGAAAAGAAATGGAGTTGGGCTGGACACCTGGCAAGAACATGGGACAACAGGTGGACTAAACGCATCACTGAATGGACACCATGGCTAGGTTCTAGGAATCAAGGAAGGCAGAAGCTGAGATGGAGGGACGATATCACCAAGTGTGCTGGTCCCAGATGGATAGCTTTACTTTTGGCACCAGCCAGAACTCTTTGGCACCAGCTTGGGGAGGCCTCCGCCCTGCAGTGGACTGACTATGGCTTATGATAAATATAGATAGCTCGATGGTTTTTATTCAACACCATCGTATGTTGTGTGTCGTGTGTATAGCCTAGCTACATGCAAGTTCGTGTAAGTCGAGTAATAAAACAAAGCTTCTGCAAGTTAACTATTAAAAATAATTAATGTTACCACCTCGAAATTTATTCACAAACATACACACTTTTGTCTGGACTAAATAATTACATTTCCTTTAAAGGTGCGTGTTCCGATTGTCTTTTGCTCCCACCCCTGATTTCTCCGGAGTAGTATCGATTTTCATATCAGATGAAAGGCCGTATTTGTCTCATTGTCCTGAAATTTGAGCCCCCAAATCCATTTCAATCCCAAGATATAAACAAAACTGACGAATTAATAGTTAACCATTAAAAGCACAGCACAGTATTGAATAGGGCTTTGCAATGTGCATGCATTATTGCTTCTATCAAAACCGCAAGTTTGTTTTCCAAGGTACTTGATGGGCGTATGTGTAACTGCCAGGTTCTCATATCCAGTAGAGAACACAATGGACATAAATCGGAACAAGCACCTTTTAAATGTTTTCAATAAAGCACGATTCTCTTTCCACATCTTCTAATTCTATTTTATGGCCTATTACATTTGAAATATAAACAAAATTTAATATACAATTCAATTAAAGATGCTTTAATTTAAAGATCAATCTCATTGATTTTCTTTAATATTGTCTATTTATAGGAAGTGGAAAATGTTTATACTTTATGGTTGCACCGCTCCTTTTGGGAAGAATAGCTTTGGTTGTTTCGCCGCTCAAGTCAAGATTGCAAATACGAGGTATTTTGGTTTGAAAGTTGTAAATAAATATGTTATAGGAAATTTCACATGTACTAGTCTAAAACCTAATTTTAAAGTATTTCACTCGCTACACTTCAGTGGCTATGGTGAAACAAAAATAAAATATATATTGAACCACGGTGTCAACTATAACCATGATAACAACACAAATATCTAACCATTTTGTTAAGTATAAAAATCTCAAAGAAATGATTTACCAAAGATTATCCCATGATAGCACGGTTTCTTTGCGTTTAACTTAATGATATAAACATTGTTGAAGTCCAATCACTTCGAACCACAAATTGTTCATCTTTCAGGAATCGAACAGGGTCACTACTCAGTGGTATTTTTTGCCCCGAATTCTAAAAGAGAGGGGCGCTAGTGGCAGGTGGAGGCTTGTCTTGAAATCCAAAATTTACAAGGAAAAGGTCGGTGTACTTTGCTTCGACGAAGTTCATGTTATTCCAACATGGTAGGTACAAAAGATGTTAATATTCCTATAACTTAAACATTTGTTATAAAATATATAATCACTTTCTTTGGGTGCATATTTGTAATCTACTTATATTTACATATTGATTCATATATTTTACTCCTCCCAACAGGGGCAAAACTTTTCGACCTTCCTACAAGTTGGTGGGACAACTGAGAAGTTATTTTGAAAACGCAACTGTGATAATGCTGACAAAGGGCACTGAAATACTTACACACAACAACACTCGAACTGAATGTTATTTCAGGCAGCATCGATAGGTAAACGACCTATATATCTATCTTAATATTATCAATAATTTTCAAAAATGCCGGCCCTTATCATTTTGTATTGTTATTATTATCATTTGTAAGTTATATCAATGTCAAAACTTATTTTTCAGACCTAACATTTTCATTCGCCTCAAAAGCGAAAAGGCTATGAAGTTTAAAGATCAGTTGGATTGGTTGTGTAAATTAGTCAGACGTAAGAGTACAAACACAAAAGACCATTATTTTTGTGAGGTTGGTATCAAAGCTATTTCATTGTACTTTTCATTTAATTTGGTGTATGTTTACACAATGAAATATGAGAATTAAAAATTTCGGTTTTAACAATTTCATATGCATGTGCAAAACATAATTAATCCTACAGTGGTGTGAAACAGAACCAACTTCGTACATGCAATTGTTGAAATCATTTGTTTTGGTGATTGTACATTTGTGGTATTTTCTTATTTTTTATAGTAATATGAACAAATCTGGTGCAACGTGAGCAGACTTAATGCAAGTGTTGGGCCCCGCAGCCTATAGAAACGGTGATATGAGAAAGGAGCAATTGATGATTACTCTTGATGGCAACGAAAAGTTAAAAAGGCCTATATGTGCAGCACCACAAAAAGGACCGAACCCTCGTCACATGCCTCAAATTGTAGGTTGTTGCAAAAACACGCCTATTTATGGTAAATCCGTTATTCGACCTAGCAAATATTGCAAAGTTCATGACCAAACAACAGGTGTAAGTGAGTGTTCACAGTTCCACGTGAGTGATGGAGAAGAGAATACAAATGATATTCCACATTTTCTTCAAGAAGGTTTACCGTCAAATGACTCAGGTGATGATCCAAGGCATTTAGTTCGATGCAAAAACCAATTAACATTAAGAAATACTACAATACCACTGCGGGTATACTAGCAATAATCAGGCTTTGTGGGGTAGTGGTTGCATGTAGTGAGATGTACACGTCGGAGTCGGCCACTTAGGTATTGTTATTTCTCTTAACATTTTGCAAACCATCGCAAGACGCATCATACTTTCAGTGTCTCAAATACTTAGGGTACGACCGAGCATGCGACCTGCATCCTTACCTACAAATTCAGGTCTCCAATGGAAGTGCAGGCGCGAAGATATTAGTAGATAATGTTAAATTTGTAGTAGACAAATTCCACAGCCATAAACACAGAATCGTGGGTGCATACACCTGTCAAATCCAGTGCAAATACAATCCAGATTTGCCAGAATTTCAAGAGATCCATGGAGCAAACACTGAATCCTGTGAACAAGGATATTTCAGACTTAACAAGTACAAGCATGTTACAAAGCATATGACGTAGTACAAAAGGATATTTTCTTCAAGGAAATAAATTTTCAATTTAATGAACTGCGCGAAAAAAAAACTAATGAATCAAGGAAAAATGTGAATTTTAGGATGTATTTCAAGATATGGGTATTTGTCCCAAAAATGACACCTGAGCCTTATAAGTCGAAAATATCCTACATTGAGATATATGTACATGTACATAAAATGCCACACTTTGTCTTTCCAGCGGAAATTCCTTCACGATTAAAAATCAGGCCGTCGAAATGCAACACATTCATTTAGCATCTTCATGTTGTCTGTGTGTGTGCGTACATGATGTCGCAGAAAACAAATGTCCCATGTAAAGCATGATTTCTGTACTTATCAAAACTTAAGGAATTGGATTTGAAATGTTAATCCTCATGTAGAGTCATTATATAGACCCGTTAACAGCGATGTTTGTAAACATGTTAGGGCCTGGTATCTTGAAATAGGTCGGCCTGACTGTTACACACTGGTCAATTGTATCTGTTAGAGTTTTAATACTACGTGCCATAACGATTCGCAGGAATGGATTCGCAGGCAACAAAAGAAGTGACGTAGGATGTTAACTGGTCTATTGATGAATCACATGGTCGTATCTTTTGGAGCTTTCGTTCACCATTTACAGTCTAAATCGCTCGGTATGTCAAATTCAGCTGGGCCCACTTTTCATGGTCATATACCTTTAATGTAGGCACTCTCCGAACGACAATGAGTAATTTTAAATGATCAATAACATCAAGGAATTGAAACTTTCCAGCGAAAGTCATGTTTTATTTAAATATTCAAATACATAACAGGTTTCTGTTTGATCAGGGAAGCTAAGAAGATGAAGGGATGGCAGTTACCTTGATTTAAAGTATGTCGAGAGGAAATAATGCAGTGGGCATGTTTTTAGACATGTTTCAAATATCCCGCTCATGAATATTTATTATTTCACGTATAAATTAAAAATGGAAAATATTCAAAATGTGTCTTCAACGATTTTTTTCAATGTTTATTTTGGTAGCAAATCAGACGAGAATTAAACAATTCTGTCAGCTAATAAAAAAAAAGTAAGAGGGGTCGTAAAATATGGTAAATTGAAATAAATGTTTCACTTTTTGGAGCATTTAAGAATGAAAGTACTTTCAATGGTCAAATTACCTGTGTATTGAATGATAAATATAATGTGTACTGTTTTTGTGCCAATTTGTAGGTGATTATGTGCAACCGGTGAGAGGTTTGGGCGCGAAATAGCATCGGGAAAGCAACCCTGATTGTGAGTTGTGAGTTGAGCCTCCAGGATCTTTGGTGTTTCACTTGGCCACACGCGATCAGCCGATCACCTTGAGTCAGAATAACATAGCCCGCAAGAAGCGAAAGGAAGAATAAAGAATGCACAGGAGAAGTATATACCTCTTACAATTCAGGCGCACGCTGATGCGATAGGGCGTCCAATCTTCTATCCACTCTTGACGATAGCAGCCGGTTTCATGGGTTTCAATGGGAAGTTGTAATTGATTCAAATAGAATACCACCATATACCACCACTTAAGATGACCTTTAATGGGAAGTCACCGCGCTCGTCGCTACCACTTCCTCGTTGGATGGATACTTTTTGGGAGGGGGGGGGCAAGTTGAGTGATGTAGGCACGAGTTTGTACAAATTTTAAGGTATGGGTTGATTATCAGCCAAACTGTTATAGCCCACTCGTTGCTACGTGAAAAACTTTGACAATGTGTAACTGTTGCCTTTGGAGATGATTTTTGTTTATTTTTTTTTGCATGTGATTTCTAAAATTACGTTTATTGTGCCATTTTCTTATTGCTTTTTGTAGGCGAAAAAAAGACGCCAGCTTGTACCAGACTAACGAAGGCAATCTTCGACATTCAGATACATCTCAAACATCTGAAAAAACAACGAGACAACTTATCATAGATCAGTTTTGAAGAACTTCATTCTGTTCTTAGCAAAAATGAAGGACAAGTAATGGGGCTATATGATCAGTTAGAGTCCTCCTGGCAATCTTTGGACGTATATAAGCCAGCTGGCTGTAGCGTTGACAGAAAGACCTTCCTCAAGCTGTACAACGGTTACAGCTGGGAGCGCAGCTGTAGATCGATTAAAGGATTTTTGCCACGTACATGTCTGAACATTGGAGGATTCATATAGCCTCAATTTATTTTGGACCTACTCAATCACAATGATCCGGATGTATTTTTGACGTCGAACAGGTTGAGCATTTTCAAAACTTACCAAATTATTAATCAATCATTGAATCTGGTCTCAACTGAATCCTGAGATACTCTACTATTTCGCCGAAGCAGTTTTGTATTGTTATGTTTTCCCAAAGACAACTAAAAATGATGAAATTCTGTTGGTGTCGCAAAACAAGTTCTGAAACCAAGTCCGCCGTCTTTCTTGTCCTACGAGCGACAAGGTGACGGACTATATGGACCTTAAACAACGTGCGTTTGATGATAAACAGGGATTAATTTACGTACAATCATGGATTTGGCCAAAAAAATGGGTGGGAGAAATATGAATAATCCAATCCCTCAATACGTCAGATCACACGTCATGAGCCACCGGGTAAAATTAGTCTCCAATACCAGAATTTACAATATGAATTTGAATTTTTTGTGATCATTTCGATCATGAAAATAACCGATTTTACAAATGAACCAACTCTGCTTTTAGAATTAGTTCTTTCTTCGTTGTTAGAGTAAATAATAACAAAACAAGGTTCAAAATCTTGCTTGGCGGATTATTCCGTATTATAAATCCACCATAAGGCTAATACGACTTAACAAGTTGATTCGGCCTATAGCCTAGTCCCATTTTGACAACCTGTTGCACAAAACCTAAATGAGGAAAACCGCAATTAATATAACTATTACAAACTGAAACGAATTTCTTTTTCTTTTATATTTTAATCCAAAGCATATATAGGCCCCAGAATATAGGCCTATACAAAATGTGTACAATTTGATTATTTGAACGAACTTACCTTCCATTTTTCATAAGCTAAACAAACAGTTGACTTATAGTATTATGACTAGACAATGCCATTGGATTATGTGATGCACTTGCAAGCACAACACCAAATGTTTTCTTTCATTATCATTGTTTGAAACACCTGTTATAATCCTATCAGACATTCCAAAGTCGGCTTGCTCTATCACGTCACTCTGTTGTGAGGGGTGAAAAGATCAACATGGCGCTTGAAGAACATTATGATTTATTGAGGGAAAATATCCCCAATTACCTCAAACTGAAATCAAAGCAGATTGACATTTTAGAACATTTGATCAATGAAGAGCATGTTCTTGCCGTTCTTCCAACTGGTATGATTTTTTTACTCGTACTATAGTTTGGTTTTTATTCAACACCATCGTATGTTGTGTGTCGTGTGTATAGCCTAGCTACATGCAAGTTCGTGTAAGTCGAGTAATAAAACAAAGCTTCTGCAAGTTAAATATTAACAATAATTAATGTTACACCTCGAAATTTATTCACAAACATTCACACTTTAAAGGTGCGTGTTCCGATTGTCTTTTGGCCCCCCTGAAAGGTAGTATCGATTTTGATATCAGATAAAAGGGCGTATTTTTCTCATTGTCGTCCTGAAATTCGAGCCCTCAAATCCATTCCAATCCCAAGATAAAAACAAAACCGACGAATTAATTGTTAACCATTAAAAGCACAGAACAGTATTGATTAGGGCTTTGCGATGTGCATGCATTATAGACGGCCGGCCAAAGGACCAAAATATGACTTGACGGCGTTGTTTGTTACAGAGGTCCAGCCTAGTGGATTCATACCACCATGGGATGTACATTAACGTATGGGGTGTTGGCCTTTCTACATTTTTTATTTTAGGGTAAAAAATGGCCAAAGAAGGTCAAAATTGTCCAAAAATAGGTAAATCAGTCGAAATGTATTCCTTTCTTCAACTAATCTAAACCTGAAAACTGAATGCATCATTCCCAAAACCTTCCTTTCACAAAATTGTTCAAGGAAACATTTGCCGTTACATCTCAAGGAAACGTCAATAAGTAGCTTTAGTGCTTGTCATTCTAGTTTTCATATTTTTAGATCAAAATGACCAAAATAAGGTCAAAATTGTCCCAAAATGGTTAAATCACTTACATCCAAAGGTGTCATAATAAGTGGATAGAAAGCTAGTTGGCTTGACAGATTTTGGGGTTTAAATGGCCAAATCTTTTATAATGCCCTCTTTTCAAAGTCGGTCATATAAGTGTTTTGCCTTTTCATCAGGTGAAAAGAGTGCTAGCCATTTAACTTTCTGAATCAAAGTGGAATAAATGGGACGAAATTCATCCAAACATAATCAAAATCAATTAAAATGGGTGAAATAACTAAACGTATCATTTCGTCCTACTCTGACATTGTCTTTTTGCACAACAGATCAAAAGAATATATACGTTTACATCCCACGGGATATAATTAAGTAAACATGGTAAATAGACTGCTAGCCAGTCATAGATTTTGGGAAACCAATTTATAAAACCTGTGACTTTGTCCATATTTTTAATTATTACCCTGTGAATTTATATAGATTTCTATCGAATATTAAATAGTGGTTAGGGCCAGGGTGTTGATTTTTCTAGATCTCGGATGTTAAGTTTAAATGGGCAAATTTACCTGACATTTATAATCGGCTAAATTACATTTTTAATGATTTTGAAACTACATCTTAATATTGTAACGTATATTGGTTCTTAGGGCTATACATTAAAACGGCTGAACGTAGATATTGAATTTAAAAAATCAGTAATCAAACTAATATTGTTCTTGAAATTATTAGTCCACATTCTGATGAACACAAATTACTATATATGTTATAATCAGTTTTATACCTTGAATTTTTGAAATGCAAGTTGATTTTTGTCCTCTATATCTGGTTCTAAAATAATTCATTCCACGAGAATTTACTCTAGGCTATTCTTAAGGCTTTTTGTAAGTTTAGTATTATGTGTTGTACACATAATTTTGGACCTGAGTTTGATCAATATTAACAGCTAAAAATTATCCATCAAGCTTGTCCCGTTCTGGGTAGATACACAAGCCCTAGTGTTAGTGGTGGATTTAAGCATTAAATAATGCAATAGGCCTAACACACGAGAACCCTTTAATTATTTTGCTCAATCATGTCGGAGAAATTACATTTTGGACTATTTAAACCATAACTGAATATGCCGTGAAATTGGGACAGTGACTGTTTTCCCATTTCGCGTTATTGCTTTACAAAATGATTCTGTAAAGCAATAACCCGAAATAACCGTCAAACAGGGCAGTAATAATAACATTATAACAACTTTTGATTTATTTAATTTCTTTGTCTCCTCCAAGGAAAGTGCATTATAATGGCCAACTCATAGTCAACTTTAATATATACTCTGGTGATGCGAATTATGACCTTGATTTGACAAATAGGGCAATAGAGCTAATTTACCCATTTGTGGTAACTTCAAAGCTGAGGATTGGATTGGAATAGCCAATACTCTAATTACCTGATGAATTTTCCTATAAGGGATGTATGTTTAATGGATAACAATACATCTTAAGGACAAATTGCTGCATTACATTCAATTATCAATCATAGTTTAATTTGATATTTTTGACCATATCAACCATAAAACTTGAGATTCCCCCCAATCTTGAGTTCATTTTGATCCTTAGCCCAATGTGACTACAAAATAGGTAAATTGGAATACCTATCACTGTATCCACCTAATTATATTCCCTTGAAACATTATGTCCTTATTAAGTATTTTAGAGGCCATTATGCCTGCTTTACCATATTTGGACTTTGTTTTTACCTTTTTGGACATTTTGACCCCCAAATTGCTCATTGAAATGGCTAGCACTTTATTTACTTAATCATTGTCCCTTGGAAAGTAAATGAATTATGTCCCCTTAGGGTATTTTGAGAAAAGAGTGTTTTGACTAATTTATTAGTTTTGGACAAATTTGAACTTGGCCATTTTGACCCTACAAAGTGTCAATTGAAATGGCTAGCACTCTATTCAATTAATATTGTAGTTCTTTGGGAAGTAAACTGTACATGTTTCCATTAAGATCGTTGAGAAAGGAAGGCATTATGACTCATTTATGGATTTTAGACAATTTTGCTGTTTTTTGGCTAATTTCACCCCAGAATATCAAAATTGGAATGGCTAACGGGCCATTCTCCGTTAAAGTGTTCAAGTTTGGTCTCCAAAATGACGAAATATCAACATTAAGGAATTCCATTGAAAATCATTGAATCGTAAACTTTAATGATTCTCAGAACACGGAACATGCATGGGTGGATCTTAAAATATATCCGATTTTTAGTAGATAGCGCCTAACGTTTTAACACTTAAGTAACGTATCTGTCATAACGTATCTGTCGGTCCTTTTTCTATCGTGCTGTTCGTGATGAAAGTATGTGCTTCACCGATTTAGTCGCTATACGTTATCAGGTATTCCTTCATACTAAAGCATGGTGTGGTATTCGACTTTTATTATCCGCCGTATTGCAGTACGTAGCAGATGGAGGTAACGTATCCTGTCGCGGGTGAACGTAATAGGAAGGATTTCTTTCATTACTAGGGCTAGAATTGTTACGTTGAAACCAGATTTTATGCAAACAGTATAATATAACATTGACATCTTCTCGATATTTTCACATATTGAATATAGGTATCAGTATTTTTAGCAATTTTGTATCCATTTGAATTATGTAACGTATCTGTCGCAATACTGGCGACATGCTCTCATAGAACTCTTGCGAAACTTTAATAATCCAATATATCATGTTTTAACTTAACAGTAGTGCATAATAGAGGCTGAGAAAAAGGCAATGCAATCTGTGATATGCGCCTGTGTAACGAGCAGGGACCATTTTAAGAACGGATTTGGGCTGGCGACATTGCAAAAGCAAAGGAATTATGATCTTTCCTTACTTGCTTGTACTGTTCTCATCCGGTTACAACAGCTAGTCCGGATCATTTTAAAACGTAACTCCTAAGTATCATTTATATTCAAACATTCATTCTTAAGGCCCAAAACAATCTTTAAACTGTGCATGACTGTGAGTGACACTAAAAACTACTTTTTGAACACTTTATCGGAGAATGGACCTAACACTCAATTTGGTCATTTGTGTTCCCTTGGGATGTACACCCACATGTTCTGATGAAAATTCTAAAAAAAGAATGCAATATGATTGATTTACCTATTTTTGGACTATTTTGACCTTTTTGGCCATTTTTTACCCCAAAATTAAAAAATTAGAATGGCCAACACCCCATACACTATTGTATGTCCTATGAGGATGCGAATCCACATGGTTGGATGTTTGTAACAAATTACGCCGTCAAAACTTTTTCTGAGCACCTTTTGCCTCAATGGCCGGCCGTCTATTATTGCTTCTACCATCAAACCAAAAGTTTGTTTTCCAAGGTACTTGATGGGGCGTATGTGTAACTGCCAGGCTCTCATATCACGTAGAGAACACAATAGACATAAATAGGACAAGCACCTTTAAATGTTTTCAATAAAGCACGATTCTCTTTCCACACCTAATTCTATTTTATGGCCTATTACATTTGAAATATAAACAAAATTTAATATACAATTCCATTAAAGATGCATGACATTATTGTGAATTGTGCAAACATATATGTATAACATCAATGACGTGTATAGACCGTATTCAATCGCCAGCCATGTTGGTGGACAAGATAGACGCATTCCAGTACTACAATACATTCACCTGTCAATGATCCCTGTGCAATCGCTAAACATGGATCGATTGACAGCTTAATGTATTGTAGTCCTGGAATGTATACATCTTGTCTACCAACAAGTCTGGTGGCTGACGTCATATTGAATACGGTCTATTGTCTTTTCGACATATTGCGCATCACGTCGTTTTTTCTCTCATTGATTTTATTTAATATTGTCTATTTATAGGAAGTGGAAAAAGTTTAAACTTTATGGTTGCACCGCTCCTTTTGGGAAGAATAGCTTTGGTTGTTTCGCCGCTCAAATCCATAATGGCAACTCAACAACAGGCATGCGATACATTTGGTATCAAAAGTATTATTCTCAAGCCCCCTGAACAAATGTCAAGATTGCAAATACGAGGTATTTTGGTTTGAAAGTTGTAAATAAATATGTTATAGGAAATTTCACATGTACTAGTCTAAAACCTAATTTTAAAGTATTTCACTCGCTACACTTCAGTGGCTATGGTGAAACAAAAATAAAATATATATTGAACCACAGTGTCAACTATAACAATACGAATATCGAACCATTTTGTTTAATATAAAAATCTCAAAGAAATGATTTACTAAAGATTATCCCATGATAACACGGTTTCTTTGCGTTTAACTTAATGATATGAACATTGTTTAAGTCCAATCACTTCGGACCACATATTGTTCATCTTTCAGGAATCGAACAGGGTCACTACTCAGTGGTATTTTTGCCCCGAAATTCTAAAAGAGAGGGGCGCTAGTGGCAGGTGGAGGCTGGTCTTGAAAAAATTACAAGGAAAAGGTCGGTGTACTTTGCTTCGACGAAGTCCAACATGGTAGGTACAAAAGATGTTATGTTAATATTCCTATAACTTAACATTATTTGTTATGAAAAATAGAATCACTTTCTTTGGGTGCATATTTGTAATATACTTATATATTTACATATTGATTCATATATTTTACTCATCACAACAGGGGCAAAACTTTTCGACCTTCCTACAAGTTGGTGGGACAACTGAGAAGTTATTTTGAAAACGCAACTGTGCTAATGCTAACCGCAACATTAACTGAAAATATAAAACAAAGGGCACTGAAATACACACAACAACACTCGAACAGAATGTTGTTTCAGACAGCATCGATAGGTAAACGACCTATATATCTATATATATCTTGATATTATCAATAATTGTCAAAAAATGCCGGCCCTTATCGTTTTGTATTTTTATTATTATTATTATTATCATTTGTAAATTATATCAATGTCAAAACTTATTTTTCAGACCTAACATTTTCATTCGCCTCAAAAGCGAAAAGGCCATGAAGTTTAAAGATCAGTTGGATTGGTTGTGTAAATTAGTCAGACGTACGGGAGTACAAACACCAAAGACCATTATTTTTGTGAGGTTGGTATCAAAACTATTGTACTTTTCATTTAATTGGGTGTATGTTTACACCATGAAATATGAGAATTAAACATTTCGGTTTTAACAATTTCACATGCATGTGCAAAACATAATTAATCCTACAGTGGTGTGAAACAGAACCAACTTCGTACATGCAATTGTTGAAATCATTTCTTTTGGTGATTGTACATTTATGGTATTTTTTTATTTTTTTATAGTAATATGAACAAATCTGGTGCAACGTGAGCAGGCTTAATGCAAGTGTTGGGTCCCGCAGCCTATAGAAACGGTGATATGAGAAAGGAGCAATTGATGATCCATCAATTTCACGCCGAAATAGATGATCCAGATAAGGAGTTGCTTTTGAAGAAATTTAAAGATCCCAAAAGTGTCATTCGAATTTTCGTTGCCATCCTAGCGCTGTCCACTGGAGTGGATATCCCCGATGTTCGTCACGTGATTTGTTGGGGGACCCCCAATTCCATCCTTGAAATGTGGCAACAAATAGGGAGGGCGGGAAGATAGAGATAGTAAACCCTCAACTGCATCAATATACGCCACACGGTGGTCCCTGTTTAAGAAAGAAGAATGCATCCAGGCCTTGGTTAAGAAAACTGTAAATAGTAAAGTTAAATGTATCAGACATGAAATACTTAAGTTTCTTACAATTAATGGAATGAAAGAACCTACATTAAAACCTGTTAAAAATGTTGCTCATTATGTAGAGGATCTTTTTGAATAAAGCACTCTGCAGTACTTACCGGTGATTCATTGGCTATGTATTAAGCTTTATCATTAGTAGACATGAATACTTGAATCTCATTGGTTAACAGGCCAATTAATATATTTCCGTATTACGTGGTAGGAATTTGCTAACCACGTAATATATCCCGTATTACGTGATGATTACTCCAAGTATTAGACCCCTACTTTACATACATTAAAATCTATGTGTGTAATGATCTTGTGCATCTGTGGAAAAGACTGCTCTGCCAGCCCCCTCTGAGAAGCACAATCCAATATGGCCCTTTTTGCACCACACTGCTGTGTGTGTTTGTGCAATGCAAAACACATTGGTAGAGTAATTTATTCCTATGTTCTTCATGTCTAAATAAATTGGGAAATTCCCCTGTGTTTTAGAGAAATGGTGGCTACTGCCAGGAAGTCTTTCAAAGAGATGAGTTTAAGTTTTCCCCAGTCTACAGTGCAGTGGTTAGGCATACTCTGCAGAATTCAACTACTTTGCAGTGCACTGCCTAGCCCTAGTCTGGACTATACTGAATCACTGTGCCAGTCTGTAGACATGACAGCTTGGTCTTGGAATGTTGTTGATTTGTACTTTGTAGGCATCCATAGATACTAGAGATAGGCCTAGACTAGGCCAGGGGCTCATGGTCTAGGCCTACTGAACTTGTTTTTAATTTGTTTGGACCAAAAGTGCTTGCAGGCCATGATATTCTGACTCTGTCTGTGGCTCCGGGCTCTGGCTGTGCTATTCCAGATTTAGATCTGAGTTCAGGCTTACCACTTCAATATTCATGCCTACTAAATGATAAATTCGTTATCCCCTGTTTGTTCTAAGCAATACGGAAAATACCTATGGTTGGGTGCCGTATCACATGAGGCCTACGGGCTCTATAAATATCTTGATATTATCAATAATTGTCAAAAAATGCCGGCCCTTATCATTTTGTATTATTATTATTATCATTTGTAAATTATATCAATGTCAAAATTTATTTTTCAGACCTAACATTTTCATTCGCCTCAAAAGCGAAAAGGCTATGAAGTTTAAAGATCAGTTGGATTGGTTGTGTAAATTAGTCAGACGTACGGGAGTACAAACACCAAAGACCATTATTTTTGTGAGGTTGGTATCAAAACTATTGTACTTTTCATTTAATATAGATGGCTTACCACTTCAATATTCATGCCTAATAAATGATAAATTCGTTATCCCCTGTTTGTTCTACGCAATGCGGAAAATACCTATACGGGAAATACCTATGGTTGGGTGCCGTATCACACAACCATAGGTTGTGTGATACGGCCTATGGCACCCGTATCACGGGTGTAAACACGGCACCCGTATCACGGGTGCCGTGATACGGCACCCAACCATAGGTATTTTTCCGTATTGCGTGAACAAACAGGGGATAACTAATAGTATTCTAGATCCATCCTGTCACTCTATTCAAGGAGGCGTTTGGCAAGCTCCACGGGCTTCTTCACCATTAGATGGTGCTGAAATTGTTCATGATTTTATGTCCTTTTCTTCCTATGGGCTTAAAAAGGTTTAGTGGGGCATATTTGGCCACAAATTTCACAATATCACGTCGATACTTTTTCACCTTCTGTCTTCTGCTTACAAATTTGCGTGGAAATACATTCTTTATGTGACGGGAGAAACACCCAGAGAATTTGCCCACTCTGTTGATTTGTTTTTCCTGTACATTTGCCATGGTAATGTTTGAGTCCCTCTGCGACAGAATATTAAACAAATTGTATATAGATTTAAGACGGGGTATATAGAATATGAAGATAATTTATATTTATGTGTATCAAACGCTTATTTTATAATGTTTTCAATGTAAATTTAATTCCATGCATGTGACAATTTAATTTAAATAGGTCATTTTTCAAAGTTGTGAATCGTATTACCCGCCTTTAAAGGGAAATTTTGTTTCTAAGTATGAGTGGATGATCGTGGATACACACTCAAAAAATCTTTAACAGTTTCATTTTTAAGTATAAAAGCACATAAACAAGTTCTTTACATATAGGTTTTCCTATTTATTTATAATCATTTTTCATTCAATCTCATTTATGTTACGTTTGAATTCGTTAGGACCAAAGAAATTATGCTTGTTATGGTTAATTTTTTATTTGTTGACATTTTTTGAAGCATTTGTCCTTTATTTTCGCATAATGTTCACAGTTATTCGTTCGTTCAATTCTGCCAATTTCGTCTCAACTATTAAGCTGTCATTTGTTAAAAGCAGTTTCGTCTTTTTGAAAATGAATTGCTCATAGTTAGCATTGTACATGTATTTCGTCTAGTGTGTCATCTTCGGTAGAAAGCATTTAACGCGTGCATGAATAAACCTGTATCATACTTAAGTTTTACTGTTTTATGAAAAAGGTTTGAAAAAACTGTTAAAATCTGTATTAAAGATTATTCCAAAACTACAATCGATCTTGTTCAAAATTGTTGGAACACTTTGTGCAGATTTGGTTCCCGCCCCCTCATTTCAATGTTGCATGAGCACGACACACTTGA
The DNA here is from genome assembly GCA_023653785.1 of Ophioderma brevispina. Lineage (NCBI taxonomy): Eukaryota > Metazoa > Echinodermata > Ophiuroidea > Amphilepidida > Ophiodermatidae > Ophioderma > Ophioderma brevispina. The sequence continues at coordinate 36,886 of JAMKCH010005646.1, forward strand.
GCCATCTCGCACCATATTATTTTCAACACTGATTGGGAGGGGATGGGGAGGGGGAAAGAAAGTTATAGTTACAATGCGTTTCAAGCCTATTATCTCTTTCATAGCTGCCAATATTAACAGGTGTTCCAAGGACATATGAACAAGATTGTAGAACAATTGGTTGAACTTCATACTTATGCTTACTTGACATAAACGTGCATAGTGTGTGACAGTGAACGGTGACAAATGAATAAACCTGTTTTTATCAAACTTTGTAAGGAACATAATAGCCTTTTAGTCTTCTTATTATTTTAATGGTAACAGCTTACATTTCGGATTTCTTACTTCACCTTCATTGATAAGGTCCAAGGGTAGGTTTCTACCCTGACCACCACTGATGTTACCGGTCCTATTCCACACCATATCATGTTGAAGGTTATTAGGTAACCATCCTTTAATTCCTATTTTAGAAAAGAATTGCATTGCATGAACGTATTAATTTACTATTTAGTATTAAACATTTGTGGTGAACAAATCATTAAATCAATTACAAAGACACGAGGGTATTGAAAATAAAATTTAATCCATTTCATTGATTACGTGCCTTTAACAATCTTTCATTTTTTAAATCCACAAAAGTATATTATTTTTCCATTTGACACCACAATAGCAATTACGAGACAAAACGGGCATTAAATTCAAAAGAATACTCACTGCGGCTTTAAGTATTAGAAATCATATCAGGGCCTACCAATGGCAATGCGATGGGCAAGATTCAAGTATTTGTGGTGTTTCATTCCAGAATAGAACAATACAAATTTCCCAAAGTAGACACATAAATGGACCATCATTTTCTTGTTGTGCATCAACATATGCCATCTGCAGAAGGCCATGCCATGCCCAGAGAAAACTCCGTGACCCCATCATGCGGGCATAGCGGCATCCTGGCGAACAAAACCGTCTACACTCTGCAATGGAAACATAAATGAATAACATTTTAGGCAACAAATTCCACTGTGAGAATGAAAGAGAAAGATTAAAGGGCGTATTAATTGTAGGAATAGCCCACGAAATAAAGTAATCACACGGGATACATTATAGCTTTAGATACTGATTGGTTGGCCTTCGCTAGGAGTTGTAGTTGATATGGATTAGGGTTGGGCGATTTGATGTGAGCTTGTCTATCTTGTAACTAACTTACTTGTCTATCTTGTAAACCAGTTTCAAGCACACCATAATAAGTAAAACAAGTTTTCAACGAATATAATTATTTAAAGGGAAGACGGAAATTAATTACGACATTTCAACATATCTTACTTGGTGTGTTTGAAGTCCAACGCATTCAAGATGATACCACTCCTTCCCAATACAATTTTCTTTGCTTGTACACCTGACCCAATGTACTCTTTCCTCATCGGATGGCAACAAGTCCTCTTTATTGATACCGCAACAGTATCTTGAATACTGTTTGCAGGTGTCACTACAATGTAGTTTTCATTTGGACAGCATTTGAAATGAAACAATCTTCCATTGCTGCATTTCTCCATTGCAGAGCACTGGATATGTTGTTTATCTGAAAAGAAATAAACACACATCCAAGTACAGCCTGTTGCAACGGCAGTCTATATAAATATCCTGTCCAAAATATTAAACAAAAATGAATCTTTGAATTACAAATACCTTTACGACGACTTCGTCGTCGCCCACATCGTGGTACTCCTTTCTTGTCTGTTTCCATTTCATATATGCTTCTCTCACAGCTTGGCTAAATTTCATTAACAACATCGCTTGTCCACTCTACTAAATATTGGTGCTTGTCTTCATCCTCATCTGTCGTTTTTGGTAAATTTTTGGGTTTATGCTGAATTTTTTAAACCCTTTACTTTCATTCCGACCAACACAATGAGTCCCTCAGTGCTGAATGAAACGAGGTCGTTGACCTATAACAGCAAAACAAAAACATGATTTCTTATTTTTTATAAAAGGTCAGGTCAGTAAAATTTATAGGCATAATAACATACCTATAATTGATTTGACCACAAGCGGTTGGATATTTCAGTCATTACTGTCCGTACGGACACTTACTACAACACGCAATTAAAGTTCATATCATGGATCAATGTTTTATTTATTTTCAAAAAGAAATTTTACAAAAATGATGCAAGTTTTAACACACTTAGACTTCACTTTTTATGTATCCATGCATATTTCACATATTTTGACTATTTCTGTCAGATCACTGATAATGTTTTGAAGTCAATCAATTAAATTCATTAAATTTAGTGTCCGTCATCACCAATGCCCAATTAAATTTAAATTTCCAAATGACTTCTTTTTGAAAACTGTCAAAACAATATTTCATTAGGGATTATGCCCTCCAAAACCCAAATAATCTGTCCATACACTATAAAATAGTGTGCTTACTGCGCGTATGCACTCTTCAAACTTGGTGGACACATTGCGGTGGTCGAAATTGTCTCTGATGTTCTATCCGGAGCCTGCATCATTTGCGTTTGATGGATCAAACGTAGCGAACGTGTAGCGAACGTGTCCTGAAAATTATATTTTTTTTAAATAAATTACTCTTATCAAAATATCTTCCATTCTATGCGCAATATTATTAAAATCTCATTTGTGAAATTTGTGTTGATTTTGTTTGCTGTTATTTTCATTAAAAAAAAAAAATAGCAAGTTACGCTGGTGAACATAGGTACAAAACACTCTTAAATTCATAACATTCTCAAATTCGGCAAACTTTTATAGATTGTGATTTCAGACTGTTTCAAAAAACATTAAAATTACGGTATTTTAATGACATGCATGCTTGAAATTAAAAACACGATAGTTTCCCTTCAGTCATGAAAGTGTATATGGTTATTTATAACAGTGTATTTATATGATCATTGACGCAAAGTCTTTAATTTTTTATTCACCTTCAGTAATACGGTGTTCTTATGGAACTCTTGCGGACTTGGCTCAAGATCAGCAAGTTTCATTTCTGGGTTGATGTAGCCATATTATATCTAGATGCAATCATTTTTTCAACCGACGCTTGATCCCCATTACACAGGATAGGTTGTTGCAGTCCATCTGGTTTGTCTGGGCAATAGTTGGTCAGAGTTTTCATGATTCTGGTTACACCTTTACCAGAGCTGGGGTTTTCTTGTATTACTCCAAGGCTTATCTGGCAATTTAAAATGTAAACGTTTTAACATTGTGTTAAACATTACAACTACATGTACTATTAATAATTACAATTAAACAAAGCATTACTTATCCAACTCTAATATTTTAAAGGCTTCAGTATTTAATTCATTGTCAACAATAACAACATTAAAATAATGTCCAAAATAGTATTTCATGAATAAATAATGAAATGAAAAACGATTAACAATAAAAAGGATAAATTGTTGGAGTTATTAATGCACTTTTGTTTGAAATATGCATTTTAATTTTTAAAAGCAAACCACACTAACGATCAATCCGAAATAGAGTATTTAAGCATGTCCATCAACTTGGACACGTTTTTAGCCTTTAAATTATATCTTTTGTATGCATCCTTCGTTGGAATTGAAAGTACTCACCAACTTAGATTTCTTACTTGACTCTTTGGAGTATTGGTGTGGGATGTGCTGCAATATTACATGGTTGAAATCATGCAAACATGGTAGGTGTTCTATCAGAATGTGGGAAACCAAGATCACCATTCTCTCATGTAGCTTTTGCAAATTTGAAGGGTTTGGGATGATCTCCTGTAAAGGAATATCTATTGCTCTTTTGTGTTGTGTGTTTGGTGCTTGCTGCATAATTTTGCCCTATTTACTCTATTTTCAGCTGCAAATGCAACGGCATCTTGGATGATTTCATTGCTTGTGTCAGTAGTAGTTTGGCGAGTCCGTTGATATATTTGCCAGTTGTCCCAAGTAACATTATAACCCGGATGAGGATCTAAAACATAACACAAACTAGTGTAAACAATAACATCTTGATACGATCGACACAAAATGTTTTACACTTCAAAACGCGTTGTTTAAAAGTTTAAATGATGTTTAAAAGTTGAAAAAAGATGTTTAACAGGTCAACTGAACAACTATTGTTCATAGAAGCGAATAGAATAGAAAAGTAGTGTTCAAAACAAAATTTCTAATGTAAAATGAACTTATTCGAAAGACGTTGCTTTAACCATCAAGGATATTGAATGGCGACCAGAACATGTACCAATCATAATTTTGACCCAAAAATCTGAATATCATTTAAATCGTTAATAAAATTATAAATATTTACCTTCGTTACTCTTTTAATCGGCCGAGGCATCGCCTTCAGTTGCTTGCTGCAATTTAAAAAAAAAAATATTCTTCATAGAAATTGTTATTTAAATACACCACACAAAGTACATTACATACCTCAACAGCCGCTTTCATTTGGGTCATTTCATTATCAAAATCTTGAATGTAACGGTCTACCGCATTCCGGACGGCTTCATCGGAAACACATAGGCCCAGGCGCTCAAGTGACTTTAGAATCTTCAACAAAATATACCATTCCAAGATATTAGCACTATAATCTAAATTCCAGAACTATTTTGATTGTTATTTGTATTATATTATATATAATATTAATTTATATATGTATCTACATGTGTGTGTATGTATGTTTTATTAATGTACCTCTTGACTGCAACCTCCCCGGAAGAGATAAATTCCCATCATCGAAGGAAGTAAGCTCATGCTTTTGTTTCTTAATTTCAAAACCATGCTCACGATGGTTTCGCATGCTTGAACGAAAGCACCGTTAGTCCTGAAGATAAGGGTGGGAAACATTGACAAACGATTAATAATGAAAACCTATAAATCATTAAAATACACAGAGGTATATTTCATTTTATTTAAAAGTACGCTTACATTTGTTTTTAGAAGCCTGACCAATCTAATTCCAAAGCGGTCCCGCCCCGGACAAATTTGTGAATTGAATTTTTTCCTTTACGACTTTCGTTCATTTTTTGAAGTACAGAGTAGTAAGAACATCTTTGAATTCTCTCCGCGGCTACTTTTCTCCGGCCCGATCGTGACTTCTGTAAACCAAAATATAGTATTTAAGATTTGGGGTAAAATATATATCAAGAATAGGATAGTAACGAATGAAATATGAAATAAGATATTTCAAAGTAAGTTCTGTTACCTTCTGTTTTTCTGGCTTCTCGTCTTCGTCGCCATTTTCGACGAAGCAATCGCAACCACTTCTTGTAGTGCATGTGCACGATTCGCGAACATGCACGTCTGTAACCATGTTATGGCATCGAATTGTCAACTCATCCGCTTTATTTATATATTTATTTATATATTTATTTATATATTTATTTATATATTTATTTATTTATCAACTACGGATTATTTAACAAAACAAACTAACCTGCATCACTTTTGTCGGCAAGCCGTATAAGCTTATTTCTTTTCTTGAGCCCAGAAACGGCTTTTCCAAAGGCTCTGCTTTCTCCAATTTCTCTAAAAGAGAGGAGTTGAAATCAAATTGCGACTTGTTGCCTTTAAATTTGAAAGTGAGGTCGGACGATCTTTTCAACTGCTGGACTTGTTTCGAAGTACTGGCCAAAGTAGTATCCAAATGCGTTTTAAAGTCAGAAAGTGATGACTTAATTGTATCGTTTCGCCAAATAACTGTACCGTCAATTGCTGAGGCTGTTGTTGGGGTATTTATTGAGGAAGTTGTTGAGATACTTCTCCTTCCTCACTGATAACCTGATGCGGATCAAGCATTATTATGTCTATATCAGTACAACAGCTTACAACGCTAAAGAAACATAAGCTAATACAGAGAGCTATTAAACTAGACGTCTGTCTGTGGATGCGCGGATTCGGTCAGTGGCTGACACGCCTGACCAAACACTCCATATAGATCGAATACCTGACCTACCTTCATATGCAAATCGGTCGTCTCTGCTAACCAAATGAAAATATCTAGTGTGTAATATTAACAAAAAAGAAAAAAATAGAGTTCATTAAAACAGGCAATTCTTAAAAGATGCGTCTTTGATTAATTAAACCAAATTCTACAAGAGCCAAATTGGAAGAAAAAGTTAAACCACCAACATTTGAAAGTGCTAAACCATTGTGTTACAGAGATAATTGAGTTTTCTTCTGCACATAACCAGAGTTCTAACCATCTTCCAAAAAGCCAAATTTGAAAGGAAAAGTAAAGACGTCCCTGTGCGGGCTTGAACCACCAACCTTTCGGTTAACAGCCGAACGCGCCAACCGATTGCGCCACAGACACGTTGAAAACATTTCTTGCAGCGAAATCAATAAATGTAATACTGATGTACTAAACGTGATATACTTTCACTCGTCGCTTCATTCTTTCAGTAATTACCTGAAATAGTGTGTCATATTAACAACAAAAGTTTAGTTTTTTAACAAATCGGCAATTCTTAAAAAGATGCGTCTTTCATTAATTAAACGAATTCTAAGAGAGCAAAATGGGAAGAAAAAGTAAGACCACCACCCTTTGAAAGTGCTAAACCATTGTGTTACAGAGATAATTGCGTTTTTCTTTTGCACATAACCATTGTTCTAACCATCTTCTAAAAATCCAAATGGGAAAGGAAAAATAAAAGACGTCCCTGGGTGGGCTTGAACCACCAACCTTTCGGTTAACAGCCGAACACGCTAACCAATTGCCCCACAGAGACGTTGAAAACAATTTTTGCACCGAAATCAATAAACGTAATACTAATGTACTAAACCAGATATTCTTTCACACATCGCTTCATCTTTCAGTAATTACCTGAAATAGTATTAGTCAGAGAGAACGTTCATGTTACCGTGCAGTTGAGTATATATACAATTTTTTGGCTGAAATTGATAGATTAGGGTGTGGAGAATAAGAATCTGCCCGGTGCCACCTGGGCATCCTTGAGTGTTTCAAGATGGCGTCGCCAAAAATGATAATTATCTATTCAACCCGATATTATCAAACTATGGAGTTACTAGATATACTAAAGGATCAAATGAACAAGTGTATGGCACTTGTAACATTAAGTCATACTTCAAATTCAAAATGGAAGCCAAATCCAATAATTTTTAAAATATGCCCTATAACAGCAAATACCAGCGATAAAAATAGACATGAAGACATTATCATCTACGATAACGCCATCTTGGATTTCTCAAAACGCCCAAGGGTGCCAAGGTGGCACCCGGCAGATTCTAACTCTACACACCCTTATCTATCACGTTCAGCAAGAAATTGTGTATATACTCAACTTCATACTCAACAGGCATAACTTGGACCATATCTCTCCGACTATATGTCATATTAACAATAAAAGAAAAATAGAGTTCTTTAACAAATCGGCAATTCTTAAAAAAGATTCGTCTTTGATTAATTAAGAACCAAATGGGAAGAAAAAGTAAGACCAGCAATCGTTGAAAGCGCTAAATCAATGCGTCACAGAGATAATTGCGTTTTTCTTTTGCACAGAAATGAAACATTGGTCTCACCATCTTCAAGGAAGCCAAATGGGAAAGGAAAATTAAAGACGTCCCTGGGTGGGATCGAACCACCAAACTTTCGGTTAACAGGCGAACGCGCTAACCGATTGCGCCACAGAGACATTGAAAACATTTCTTGCAGCGAAATCAATAAATGTAATACTGATGTACTAAACGTGATATACTTTCACTCATCGCTTCATTCGTTCAGTAATTACCTGGAATAGTTTGTCATATTAACAACAAAAGTTGAGCTCTTTAAAAAATCGGCAATTCCTAAAAAATTAATTAAACCAAATTCTACAAGAGCCAAATGTGAAGAAAAAGTAAGACGACCAATCTTTGAAAGTGCTAATCCATTGTGTCACTGAGATAATTGCGTTTTTTTTTTCTGCATATAAATAACCATTGTTCTAACCATCTTCTAAAAAGCCAAATGAGAAAGGAACATTAAAGACGTCCCTGGGTGGGCTTGAACCACCAACCTTTCGAACGCGCTAACCGATTGCGCCACAGAAACGTTGAAAACCTCTTTTGCATCGAAATCAATAAATGCAATATTGATGTACTTCGAGAATGCGAATTGACCAAGGTTCAGTGAGTTCAAAATGTCATCTTGACCTTAAAAGTCGCTGACTAGAACATACCGCACCGATTCTTGGAGATTTTGGCCCGAAATCATGCTCCAGGAGCATATATTTTCAACTCGTCTCATAGGGGCGCTATTCATTATTATGTGTGCGCTTTATTCCGTTAATGTTTATATTGAAGTATTACAAAAGAACGACTTCCTGCCAGCTCGGATTGCATGGCGTGTGTCTGTGGACGCTGGTCTTGTTATCTAAAGGTCGTGGGTTCGATTCCCACTCCAGGAACAAAATTTGACTTTATGATTTTATTTGTATTTTAGAGTTGGAGATTGGAATCATAAAAACATCAGTTGTGGATTGAAGTAGAAAAATATTGAATAGCTGCCTTATGAGATAATAAGACTGGTCATGGTCCTGGAGCATGATTTCGGGCCAGAATCTCCGACGTGCTACCGCACCACCTCTCTACACTGTTAAAAATGACCGTAAAAACGTCGCTGTAACTGGCAGCTGTTATTTGCCAGTTAGTAGTCATTTTTAACAGTGTATAGAGGGCACCTTTTAAGCTGCTGCTTCTCACCTATGAGGCTGTCCACGGCATGTCACCTGCCTCATTCAGCTCTATTAACTACAGAGACCCTTGAGACCATGTTCTTGCTGCCAGGTGACTACACCAGTCAACTCATCAACATCGGTATGGTTATAGATATTTTGCTTACGTAGCATTACATTTGTGGAACAAACTCCTAACAACAGTAAGTATCTGTTGTCAAAATTGCGTCGCCATTGCTTAAAAGAGGCACTAGGACATTTTCACAAAAAAATGATCCCCGATTTTTTGAAAAAAACTTTATATTTGGCATATTTAAAATGCTTACGAAAAAAGCATACCTGAACTGAATAAGCCGAAAACGGAGGCCATTTAGTATTTCAGTCGTGCACGACAGAAAATACAGCTTTTAGCAAGCTTTTAGCATGCTTCTCTATAAGGCAGATTAGGAAAGCAGGCAAGTTCAAATTTTTGTTTTTGGATTCTTTTTTCTACTTGTTTGCCCAATAAACCTTTGGGGTGGGGGGTGATCGTCAGGTTGGTAGTAATTTTCCCCAGGGACGTTCGGGATATGTATACTGTTAGAAATTTGCGTAAATTAAGAAGACAGATTTTCCGTAAATTTACGGAAAATCTGTTTTTGAAAACAATAAAAATAAAAAAAACAAAAAACATAAAAATGTTAATATACGGAAATATTTCAAAAATTTCTGGCAGCAAAATTTCCGGACTTTTTTTTTTCTTTCCGTAATTTTAAATTACGGAAAATTCTGTTAAAATACACATTTTCCCATAATATGAGACAAATTTCTGTAAAATTACTGTCAAAGTTCCGTTAATTGACGGAAATTCTGTAAATTTACCCCCCAAAAAGTCTGGAAATTCTGCTGCCAGAAATTTCCGTAAATTTACGGAAAATTTTCTAACAGTGTAAGTGCAATAGTGCATCATGTTTAATAAAAAGTGTATAATTGTTCATACTTTTCAGAAGAACACAAATCGTGTACGCGTTATATAGTATGTGTACATCAAATTGAGAGCACATGTGGTCTAGTGGAAAAGCGCAGGACTCGTGACAATTAGACCGTTAAAATCGTGAGTTCGAGCCCCACTCTGGTCAACGTGTTTGTGTCCATGGGCAAGATACTTTATCTCAATTTCCTCGTCTACCCAAGCGAAATCGGGGGAGCTGCTTTGGGAATATTACAATCTAACTGCTGATAGGCTTGTGCGCTTGTAAGCCATGTCTTTGAGCAGCAAGCGAAATGATTGTGACGATTTCTTTAAGGCGGCGTAATAATAATTGTCTACTGCGCTTTGAGCATGTTTACGGGAATTAAGCGCTATATAAAAACTGGTTATTATTATTATTATTATTGCTCTTTTTTAAGCGATATAGTAAAGAGTTCAAGATATTGTAAACATTGAATATTGATATTGAAAAAAACAACAACACTGATATTAAAAATCATATACAGAAAGCTTTGTCATATTTCGTCATAAATTGATCAGAAATTCTTTAAAACAAGTAAAGACCTTCATTCTTCTGTATACAATTATATTCATTGCAATAATTTGAAATTCATATGCTATTTCCAACAAAGTTCAAAGTTTATTCCATTCATTCATAAAAATACTTTGAAAATTTTCCAGTTACAATACATGAGGAAAAGGCGAAAATAGACCTAACGGTGCCCTAAACGAGCATCACCTGGACCAATCGCGGATCCAACGAAAACAAGAGACGCATACATCTATGGTAAACAAACACATACACGATACAAACATTAAAGGGGCATTCGTGATCCTCAACCTCGTCCCCCGACACAAACAAACCTACTGTATTGAAGCATGGACATTCTCTATTAGGTCCATGATTGAAGCCTGTATACATTTTTAATGTATGCGTAAATCGATTCTAGTCACCGACGCTAGTCACCGACGGCACTTCACGCATGTGTAGTACATTCCTATTTATGCAAATAGCCATAAGACTCTCGGCTATCTATAGCGCTCAATAAAGCCACGGCTGACTGACCTAAGTTTAAATGAACACCGACATTCACTGACGGAAGTCTGATTTGAATTCTGTTTTCAGCTTCCAATAGCCGAGACCATCCCGGATTTTGCCATTATCATTGCGCATATAAGTTTGACCACGTGAGGTCTAAGAAGTCTCTCTAACGTCATGAACACACATTGCAGAATTTCCGAAATCTCCCCAAGCTGTATCACAAATATGACGTCACCATTCAGTAATGAGAGTAATGAGCGGCGCTCATTTGTAATTGTTCGTGCCCGACTTACCTAAAAAAAAGTTGAGATTTTTATATCATCTGAACCGTTAACCTTAGTAATCCATGTGTACCAAATCTTACGTGCAAATTCGGTCGTATCTGTAAGAAATTAGCAATTTTGTATTTTCTGTGCGTAACGGACAGAAAGTACAGCACGGTAGCCTATGGGACCGTGGGAAACAAGCAGACTGACACACATTTTCCTGACGCACATGAATTCGGAAACCCTTCACGGATTAAAGCACAGGTTTATTCCGTTAAGGTTTCCGAATTCATAAGTGTGAAAGAAAAAAAAGTGAGTTCGATGGGTCTGGTAAATAAAGCCTCTGGATTCTTGTCAATAGAACCATCACTGGTCAAAAGACAATAAACCTAATGATGTGGACATGTACATAAGAGGTTACTCTATTCTTGTTTCTGGCCAAGAAACGAGATAATCCATCTCGATACGCAGACACAACGCCAGCACCACTCACCATGCCATGACAACCCAACTCCATGCTGCCCCGCTCCACAATACCAATCAAGTCGGAAAACATACAAAGACCTAAAGACCTGAAGGCATATGAAGACCTGAGCGCACGAAGTTATCAAGTTCATTGTTTGGCCAAATTGAGGTATTTTGATGCGAAGCCTTTATCAAGTATTTATTTCTGACTATGCCCTTCATTGTAACACGCAGCATAATTTTCTCCATTACTGTTTTGTTTCTGTTACTCCTAGCTTCTTCTTGAAACCTCTGTTATTGTCCAAGTCTCTGTCCCATAAAAGATCCATGGCTGCGGTGAAGACCGGGGGGGGGGGTCGGGCTGTACTTTTTTTTAGGATTTCTAAGGCATTAGTAGTGGTATTCTCCAAACGAATTCCGGGGTTCTTGTAAACGGCTTTGATGAGATGGATGCACTTCCCATCGCTGACCTGCTTCTCCAATTCTTCCGCCCAGTAGCGACTGATGGTCAAGGCTATCAAAATGCCTTCTCGTAATCTAAAAGGGGCAAAATGTTGAAATGATATTCTTTCGCCTTTTCAAGGTGTAGAGATGTTTTTTTTTTCTAAAGCATGCTCAAAATCCTGCCTATATTCGTGGCTGATTTGTCATCCAGTTTTGAGCTAACAAGCTGATAGGCTTGTAGTTTTTGATATCCCTTTCCCCAAATCCCCTTTCTTGAACAGTATGATCACTTTAGGTTCGTTTTACTGGATGGGTAACTCTTTCGGTTCTACAATCGTGTTGAAAACTTTTGTTAACTTAGTATTTCAGCGGTTAACTGTCTTTGTCTAATGTACTTGAATTTATAATGGCATTGGTATTTTTGTACAATACATGTTATCATACCTGGAGCATACCACGACCAATTTATAGTACTTGTGAAAATGTCGGGGACCAGTGACCTTGACTGTAAATAGTTGTTATATCTGGAGCAAAATGGTAAGCTTAACTCGATAGGTATTTGACCCATTTGTAAAAAGGCTTGTGAACAATGTCGGGGACCGGTGGCCTTGACTGTCGATACGAAATTTCGCTGGACCCCTGCAACTGTATTCCACTCCTGTTGAGCTAAAGCTATGGTTGAATTGAATAGGTACCTTTACTAACGTATTGTTCCTGGTAAATGTATGTAAAATGGAAAAGTGTGTTATGTCCTAAAACACTTCTCTATCATGCTTCTTCAAAATATCCATAAACAGGCGTAAATCTCGGGTAATTGGGTATACACCCCAAAACTTGGATGAGATGGGGTGGTCAAAACCATCATCCACCAATGCTGACGCCCTTCCATGTGTTTTTCACAAAAATAACCTCATATTTTACCACTTTTGTTTAAAAATGGTACATTTGTGCTCGCTTCGCGCTTATTTTCTTCTAATTTCAATTAATAGGTTTTAAATGGCAGATTTTGCGCACACATGTACTAGTAACCAAAGCACACCAGAATTCATTTTTCCATCCACAATCCCTATCTGGAACCCACTGCGTTAGGCTTGTAGAAGTTGTTAACAGCCTGGATATCGCGACATTCAATGACAAACTAGCAAATTACCAGTCACACAAACTTTATAGTCAAGGTAGACCCTTCATGTGACCGTAACGTTGAACAGTATATCATGCAATTTTTTTGCTGAAAATTATAGATTAGGGTGTGTAGAAATAAGAATCCTTCCGGGGCCACCTGGCATTTCCTTGGGCATTTGAGAATCCAAGATGGCGTCGCCATTAATGATACCCTATATTCAACCCTATATTATCAAACAAACTAGGGGATTACTAGATATCTATAATGATCCAATGAACAAGTGTACGTGCCTTGTCAACTTAAGTCTACTTCAAATTCAAAATGGAAGCCAATCCAATAATTTTAAATATGCTCTATAACAGCAATTACCGTCGAGTAAAAATGGACTTGAACTACTTATGGTTATGTTTAGCACAAGAAAATATATAGTTCTGATACTTTTAAAATTGTAACAATGGCGTCAATCAATTGGCAGCCAAAACGTGAACATCTTCAAAAATTACTTGACACAATCCTATACGTATACAGCCTTCAACGAAATCAATGTGCCACTGACATTAGAAACGTATCTTTGATCCTTACCAATGTAACAACATACATTTCAATTTGTTTTAAATGCGCCAAAATCGAAATAAAACCAATAGGTGTGGCAAAGTTTTCAAAATAACCATAGGAATACATTTTTCACATTTTGCACTCAATTTATATTTTTGACACATTTTTTATTCATCGGGATTACCTGGTAATTTGGTATGATCATAGTACATTTCGAATTGTTCATTAACACAATAATTTTATACTTGAAGGTAAATATTTATAACTTTGTGTAAAGTGTTTTTTAAGATATGCAACGTTTTGGCTCCATATGATTGACGTCATTTTACAAACTTTCAAAGTATCATAGATACTTTAATTTGTTTCTAACAACATAATCTAAGTAAGCTGTCGTGTTTATTTTTATCGGCAGGTATTTTGCTGTTATAGGCAGTATTTAAATTGATTGATTTGGCTTCCATTTTGAATTTGTAAGTATGACTTTTTAAAAAATGTTACAAGTGCCATACACTGTTCATTGGATCCTATAGTAATAGCTGTACCCCATAGTTGGTTTTGTAATTAGGGTTGAATATATAAATTATCATTTATGGCGACGCCATCTGGGATTTCTCAAAATGCCCAGATCCCAGGTGGCACCCGAGATTCTTATTCTACGCCCCTAATCTATCATTTTCAGCAAAAACATTGTGTATCTATCAACTTACGGTCAGGGCTACTTTGGACCATATTCCACGCCGCTATTAGGCCTTCCCTCCACTCGCTGCCGCAAAGGTTGGTGTGATGTACCTTGAGGTATTTTGCCAGCAGCGAATCCAGATCAAGGAACAGACTGTCAGCAAAACCTTTTCATTCGTAAATTTTCCTCAAGTGACCTTTTGTGACCTCAATGTGACCTTCATAGCAAAATCTAAGCCCCCCATACTCTAACTGTCGCACGCACTGGAGCACCCAAGTGTGAACACGACCAGGCAGAGTGCATAATTCGGTTAATACTTTGTAGCGCTTTATTGTTCCATACACCTACAATATGTTGTGGCGCTTAACCCTTTACTACTGTAAATGTATCTGAAATTGGTAGCGTAAAAGTTGCAAAGCGGCTACGCTGAGTCAATATTAACTTGTACACTGGGCAACGTTTGTTTTACTATATTAGTTGCGAGTCAAAATATTGCATTAATGTAAATTCTATGGAATAATAACCAGATTTATTATCAAGATCTTGGAGAGGATGCTCTGGTGTATTTGACAGGAAACAACTTTTACTTTGGTGATAGATGTCAGAGTTGCTGGTTTTGTTTTTCATTGTATAGTATGGCTTTTCAGTCGTATCGTTTCGTGTATATACATAGTCACCTATTATTGTTTTTGAAGGGTTACCACCAGCATCGGCATACGATCTCACAATTCTTCAAATACAAATGACGTTCATCTCTCTGCATGGAACAATTCGATTCTGGTGGAGGAACCTGCAGCTTGGAAGAGGCATCGATGGCCAATGCTATGGCGGTGTTGCACGCCGGGCACAATGATTAATCGAGACATCAGAAGAATCAGGATAATGTACTTTTTGTGGACGCTGGCGACCAATTTCAAGGTACTAACTGGTTCTTTTTCTACCGAGGGACATCGATTTCGTACTTCATGAATCGGCTTGGATATGATGTTATGGTAAGTCTCAGTCTTTTAAAACTTCATATTATATTCTGTTTTTTTTATGGGGGGGTGGGTATTCATTTACTCTTGTCAAATTAAAAAGGGCACCTTCTTTAAAAATTTATTTTTTTTCACGTGTGACTTGCTTTGGCAGTCATGATATCCAGCTGCCAAATTGTACAATATTTGCACATTTTTCTCAGATTGGTTGGCCAAAATTGTATTGAACATGCACACGAATTTTATTGTGATTTTTAGATGTTCTATAAATAATTCCCCATTTCATAACCTAGAAAGTTCCAGTTCCTTTTTTCATTGTTGTATCTGTTAAGCAGATTTCAAAGTTGTGTGTACATACCTAGCTAGTAAAATTTATACCACATGATTAGACAAAGAACATGACTTGAAGTTGTACAAAACAAGTTCATACTACAGTTGATATCACAGAACTTCGGCAATCGCACTACGCGAGAGTGCTGGATAATGAGCATGTGGCCTGGCCCTTGCTACACTCTGACCAATCAGACTTTTGGAAAGTCACGATCCGATTTGGGCTAACCAATGGAACTCAACTCCACATCCGTGCTTCCGCATCACCGCGTTAAAGACAGGAAACAAAACTGTCAATCACTATGGCTGGGAAGGTCAGAGACTGACTACGTACATAGTATACTCACATGTTTTCCTTTTGAATTTCATTCTGAATTTTGATACTTGTATGACAAGCTTGCCTAAAGTATAAGATAACTCTTTTTTCAACCTGCACTGCCTGTACTGGATGAGGGCCCAACACATCTGTGTAAGAGTACCTATATAGTAGCGATCAGAATGGATTTCTGTAATTAGGCCTACTTCTTATAATAATAGATTGTATTTTGATTTGATTATTGTTATCTTTTATAAACTATTTATATTTATTGGTCCTGTCGAAAATCTAAAATATGTTAATTCGTCTATTATGTTTAACAATTTCAATGTTATTTCATATTTTCAATATTAAAATTGTGTCTCTAAGTAATTGAACATAAGAAGTTTATAAAATCCATAACCTTTGGACTGCTGGTTTGTCCTGTTTTCAGTAGAACGCTATCTATTGTGGAGGAGCTGGACCCAGGTCTTTTACCCCTCACTACAAAAGGTTTGACACCTTTGGTAGTTAGTAATGACCCTCTCACTTAAATTCACGCTATGTAGTAGTAACTCCCTAAGTGTTGTGTCACTTTTTCAATAGGGGGCCCAATTTTAGTTTACACAGGGGTCAACTTTTAAATGTAAAATGCTCCAATCATTTTGAAATGTCTGCCATATGTCCGTCTAGTCATAAGGATTCCAAAAATGTATATTTGTACATCTATGACCACTGTTTTTGTGTTATAGGTTAAAAATTCTAAAATGGTAAAAGGCTCAATTTCTATTTGGACAGGGGTCAAATCGAAGTTTGCTCCATTTTGCTTAAAATGATAGAAGTTGTTCATCTAGCTTAATGAGTCAAAATAAGAATAGTTTGTACCAGCTGCAATGCTAGTTACCATGTTTTATGGGGCAAATAGGTCATAGTTCAACATACCCAATTGGTGTTGACCTTCTTTGCCCCTTATCTCCGTACGTAAAGCATTACATAATACAAACTATACATTTTAGGACGTTTCCCCTCCCCCTTACCTCATGCAATAACTTGCAACATTTAAAATATAAAATCAGATTAACTTTTACTGTTGACCCCTGTAAAACGAGATTGACCTTTTTTATCATTTTACCTTCTAACTCCAAACCAATGGTCGTTAGGTGTACAAACTATACATTTTGGAATCCTGATGATTAAGAATGGACAATATGGCATCAAATTTAAACATGAGATGGGGCATTTTAAAATTTTGACCCCTGTGAAACTTAAATTGGCCCCTATTTCACAAATTGATAAAATACCACAATTTTTTTTTTGAAGAGTACTACCTACCTGCATTGATGTAGAGGGTCCATACTAACTACCAAAGGTGTCAAACATTTTCCTGTAGTGGGAGGTAACGAACTCCTTAAATAAGGCCCCTACGATAGTCTGCTCCCCTCTATATGTAGGATTAAAATTAATCTCCTCCCACATCCTACCTCCCTAGTGTAGTGGAAGAGCAGGTATCACAGGTTCCGAATCCAAACCATGGCCTTTTTAAAAATAAATGTATTCATTATTTTCAGTAACGGAAACGTCCTAAGTCCAGGGTTGGAATTACGCGTGTTACTACGTTTGTGAACGGGCTAAACGCTACACTACAATAGCTAATACAGACTCATTCACACCCTGATTCACACACAGAAATTACTTATCATGTCGCCCTCTCTCGCGCAAGGGTTTGTTTGATCTTTGTCAATGAGAATATCATATTGAATCGCTCTACAGAAACTTTGCAGTTTAGTTTCGATTCCTCTGAGGCCAAACCGTGGATGTCAATGACCATTTTAGGCCCTTTGAAGCTCCTTTTATAACCATTCATGTTTGCACATTGGTTAGAGTTAATGCCTGCAAGTTCAGTGTTTCCAATATAAATGCCGTAAAAATCAATTGAGTTTAATAGTGAGAGAAAACGATTTGAAAAGTGTGCAGAAGCTCATGATGTTTGGTAGAACGAACCTAAAGAAAATGTTTCTGTTAAAGGCTGACACAGAGATTCGAAATATATGTTTTGTGTAATAATAATATCCTAATCATATAAGTCGAACAATAGAGAGTCAATTAAATGTTCACCTTCCACAGTTTGAGATGACAACGGATTTTTTTTTTTGATGTAAGTAAACCTTTTGTGTAGAGTAATAAAATTACCATAGATCCCTGTGTATAACAAAAATTCCTGATTTTTTTTTTTTTTTAATTTTTTAGTTTTTTGCTTTTTTTAAATTATTGATTTTTGCTATTTTCACACAGTGTGGACAAGTTTGTGTACAGTACAGACAATTATTTGTAATAGTGAAAAAAAATAATTGAAATATCTGCATGCTTGTGGAATTTGTATTTAAATAAAATTAACCCTTAGCCTCTTAAGCGCTTTCTTTAAATCTGTATGTGTGGAAATTTGCAATGCTTATCGTAAAATACAGGCAATGCCCATTTATTAAAGGGCAACCACGGCCGTCCTCGCATCGACCTCCACCTTTCGATACCATCAAATCTGAGTATTTGGTACCATTAGAACCTTTTCGTTCATTCATTCTGCAAAATATTTTGATTAACTTATTTCCCAATTTGATACTACCGGTAAAATGTGACGTGTTGTTTACGGTACATATAAAATAGTTTGTATGTCTGGGGCTATTAGCAAAGGCTTAACACATCTGCCGTCACAATAAACGTATGTCAGATTCTACTAAATTTTTGGAATTAAAGTACTGTGGTGATGGCCCAGGCTAACAAACAGATGAATATTATTTTGGTACTCGTGGGGATAAGCACCTTAAACGTAAGTAATCGGGCAGGTTTTTATACTTTTGCTTCCGGCACTCACAACTCACATGGGGTCTCAAATGGTCTTTGGGTGAGAATATTTTGCTCAATTTTAAAAAGTCGAGTCTTATGAGTACAAATATTTCAAACTTTTCCCCAAAATTTTTTATTTTTTTTATTTTTTTTAGTAAAATTTTCAAAAAATATAAAAAATTATTAAGACCAATTCAGCGTCCTTATGTGTACACAGAACGATTTTATAATAAAATGACTCCGGATCGGAGTCCATCCGTGGCGGGGCGGCGCCACGGGTGGGTGGGGGGGGGGGGATTAAATTAATTTTTGGTTTCCCCGGCCGCAAGAAAAATGACAATTTTTGAAAAAAATACATTGCATTTTCACTAATAATTGTGAAAATTCTCTGAAAAAGAATCTGTTGAGATGAACTTAATTTTGTGGCCCCCCCAAAAAATAACCTTTTCCCCCGCCCCCTCCCCCCCCCCCCCCCGAAAAGAGGTCTGGCGGCCTCCACTGGGACGTCATTAAAGACACTATCATTGATTGGAAAATATTTGAAAGTGCAGGAATACTTCAAAAGTGAAGGATAAGTCTGTAGAATTCTCATAATTACCCTGTTCAGGCTGTAGAAATTTACAGAAAAGGAGTAAAACGGCCAGTGTTCCAAGATACGATTTGCCATTCAATTACGTGTTGTAGTAAGTGTCTCGAACGGACATTAATGACTACAATCTCCGATTCGGTCCCTTATTAGGTTGATTCTGTTCTTATCAATTGCAGGTTATGTTAGGATACCTTAACTTGTTACATACATGCAAAATCTTATTTTTGATGATTTTTATCGATTTGCTGATTTAGCAATCACTATAGTGTCTCCGTCGAATGGCGTTCAAAACTAAGGAAAACCACGTTTAAGTAATTCCCACGGCATCTACCCTGTTTTGACCTGGTCTGTGACGTTCGTAGTTTTTTATAAATCAGTACGATTCCATGATATTCGTAGAACCGGTTTGATCAAGGTTACGGCAAACTTAAAAGTTAGCCGTACAATTGCATGGATGTGTCTGGCTTCTTATTGCTTGTACATGTTAGAATCCTGTGTTTACTAAATGAACCCTTGGTCTCTAGCGATTTCTCTTAAAATTCTTAAACACATGGACATTTTGCAATGGGGTGATGGGGAAGGGGATAGATGGGAGTGTATGTGCGATGTTGTAATGGTGGGATTTTAGGAAGTGGAAATGACTGTTGGGAATGGAAAGTGGGTGTGGAGGGGGAATTAATTGTAGAAGGGGCGTTGGAGGAGGTGGACGGTTGTATTGGGTGGTGAGTTTGGGAGGGGTACGGTGGGAATGGGAAAAGTGGGGCCATTGGGGAGGGGAATATGGGGTGTTACAAGGGGGGTGGTGGGTTGTGGCAGAGGGGGAAGGTGCGTTGTTACAAGCGGAAAGGGGTGTTCCGAGAAGAAGTTGGGGTGCAGGGGGAAGATGGGGGGTATTGCAGAGGTGTTGGGAGATGTTGGCAGGTTGTTGTGAGTTTGGGGAGGGGTGTTCGTAGTGTGTGGAGGGGATAAGAGGTGGGTTGGTGAAGATTGGTTAAGGTGTTTGGGTTGGGGGAAGGTGGGGTTTTTGGAGAGGGGATTGGGGGTTGGGGGAGGTGGGGTGTGGCAGAGGGGGATGTGGGCTGGGGGGATAGGGTGTTAAGGTGGGGTGGTGGGTGTGTTGGGGATAAGGGGTGTTGAGGAGATGTTGAGGAGGGGTGTTGGCCGGTGTTGGTGATGTGGAGGGGCTGGGGGAGGGGTGGTGGGGGAGTGTTTGAAGGGGTGTTTGGAGGAGTGTTGCTAAGTGGGTGTCGGGAGAGTTTAGGGTTAGGGGTTTTTTTGGGGGAATGTCGAGGAGGTGTTGGAAGGCGTTTTTTGTGTGAGTGTTGAAGGGGTGTTGGGATCGCTTGGGAGCGAGTAATTGGGAAATGTTGGTCTCATATTGGGAAGGGGTATTGAGAGCGAGTATTGGGGAGTTGTGGGGTTGGGAGGGATTAAAGGGGTATTGCTAGGGTAAATAATTGGGAGTGGAGGGGTGTTGGGGGAAGGATTTATGGGGAGGTGGGCGGGACTCAAAATCTGATGTACGCCACACAACAGCATCTTTGATGCTCTCGTTTCTTTCCCGCTCTTTCCCCTCTGGGCCTTGCCTCCACTACCCTCCCTTACTCTCCCCCCACATCCTTTCTACCTCTCCCCCCTCCCCCTCATCTCCCGCTCCTCTTCGCCCCTCTTTCTCACCTATCCGCTCCCCTGTTTCCTGCCCTCCCTCCCTCGCTCCCCTTCTCTCCTCTCACGAATGGCGTCCACTAAATCCCCTCTCGCCGTCACTCCATCACCTCCTCCGACCTTCTTTCTCCCATCACATCTTCTTTTCCCTTTCCTCTCTCCCTTACCTTCTCTCTCTCCATCCTCTTCCCCACATCAGTCCTCCCCCAGCACAGCCACCACAAACGTTTTTCAAACGTTCCAAAACGTTTTTTTTAGGTCTGCTAACGAACGTCTTTCGTCTTTAATAAACGCTCATAAAACGTTTTTATTATGTCCGCTACGGCTTCGTCTTTAATCACGTTTAAAAACGTTTACAGAACGTCGAAGTTTTGATAAACATTTGCCGCAAATTAATCACATTCTATGACGTCCAACGACGTATCCCATCACCACAAAACGGTTTTTAAAACGTTTTGGTCAGGTTCTAGATTCGTCTATTAATTAACGTCTTCGTCTTATAAGACCTTGAAAGAACGTTTTTAAAACTTTTTGGGTTTTTTTTTTTTTTTTTTTTTAATTTTTTACTATTATATTAATTTTGGACGTTTTTTAAAACGTTTTGGCTTAGGGTTCTGGATTGGTCCATCCGATTTCGGCTAATAAGGCTTGGTAAACACGTTTATCACGGTTTTGCTAGGTTCTGGATTCTCTATTACGTCTTCGTATTATAAGACCTTGTAAAACGTTTTTCACAAAACGTTTTGTCAATGGTTTTCATTCGTCTATTACATCTTCCGTCCTTAAGAACTTTTAAAAAAAACGGTGTTTAAAACTTCCGTTTCATAACATTATACGGTTTAGGTTAACATCCTGTTTAGATATCTGATGACTCTACCTATACCAAATGTATAAATGTCCTAATAACGTTTGCAAAATCGTAAAAACCAACATATCGAAAAACCAAATCGCCATCACGTTTTCATTATAGTCATATTTTGTTTATTTTTTAAGCCATGCATTATTTATATCAACGTGAATTTAATTTCGTGTCCGCACAGATGGGTGTATAAATTTCATTGGTAATGAAAAAAAGATACAACCGCTCTTTCTGTCTCACGTCCAAGCCTATCTAAAATAGAAATTACCTTCATATTATGATCGTCTAGCTGGTGTAAGTAGTAGTAGTGTTTGGTCTTCCACGCGTAATGGTCCAGGTTCAATCCCCAATACAGGTCAGTGAGTAAGTTGGTGTCTGTCAAATTTGTGTAATATGCTTGATTTAGATTTCCGTTGCAATATACCGCTCCGATATAGTACGGTTACTTTTTTTTTCGTTCAATTAGTAGCCGTTTATTAGCAATTAACAATGTTTTGGCGTTCTCGATAACGTTTTAGAAACGTTACGTTTTAAAAAGGTTTTTTTTATTGGTTTTATAACGTCTAAAACCGTTTTTAAACGTCCGAATAAAACGTTTTAATGAACGTCCCAAAACCTTCCACACAAAACAAGCCAAAAAACGTGTTTTTTCGAAACGTCCAAAGAACCAACTTTGGAAGTTTTTAGAACGTTCCCAGAAACGTCCGATTGTTTAGCTTGCTCTCTCGCCTCTTCCCTCTCACCTCTCACTTCATCTGTCTCCATTCCCCGCTCCTCTTCTTCTCCTCCCCTCTTTCCCCGTTTCTCCCCTCTTCTATCACAGTCTCTCACCCTACTCCTTCACTCGCTCTACTACTGTTCCCTCTTCCCTCTCTCCCTCCATCTTTCTCGAGCCTCTATCCCGTTCTTTTTCCCACCATCTACCCTCCTTCTCCTCTCCCCCTTTCTTTCCTTCTTTTTTTTTTTTTTTTTTTTTTTTTCCCCCCCCTTCCCTCCCTCCCTCTCCCATCAATAGCTCCTCTCACTCTCTCTCCTTCCCTCCCTCCCTCCCTCCCTCCCTTCCCCTCCCTTTATCTTTCTCCTCCTTTCTCCTTCCCTCCCTCTATCCCTCCTTCTCCCGTTCCTCTATAGCTCCGCTCACATCTCTCCACTCCCCCTCTCTCTCTCACTCTCTCTCTCGTCCTTTCTTTTCCACTCTCCTTTCTGTCCCCTCACCTCTAACCCCCTCTCTCCCCCTTTCTTCCACATTTCTCCTTCCTCTCCCTCCCTCTCCCATCAATATCTCCTCTCCCATCTCCCTCCCTCCCTTCCTCCCTTCCTCCCTCCCTTTCCCCCGCCCCCTCCTTCTCCCCCCTCCTTCCCTCGTCCTCCTTCCTCCTCCTCTTCCCCTCTCCTCCACTATCTCTCCTTTCCTCTTTCCTACTATACCATACTCTCTTAAAACCCCCTTTCCTCTGGTTTTCCTCCCCTCACATATTTCTCTCCTCAAACTCCTTCCATCTCTCATCTGTCTCATTTTCCTGTCGGGGCTCCTCTCATTCTCTTCCCTCCTTCATCTTATATTTTCTCCTTCCCTTCTTTTTCTTTCCCCTCTTCTCCTCTCTTCCCCTCCCTTCCCCTCTCTCTCTCTCTCTCCGCTTCCCCTCCACTTCTGTATTCCGTCACCACTCTCTAACTCCCCTTCTCTTCCATAGAGCCTGCATCTACAAATAGTCACTCTCTCTCCCCGGCCATTTTCCTCTCATCCCCTAACTCCCCCCTCCCCACCTGTTCACTTCTTTTCTCCTTTCCTTTCTCTCCCCTTCCTTTTTCTTCTCTTCTTCTTTTCTCCCTTTCTCATTCCTCTCCTCCCTTTCTCCTCTTCTTCTCAACATTTCTCTAATCGCCTTCCGCCCGTCCCCTTTCTCCTCCACCCCTTCTTCCTCTTTCTTCTTTCCAGTTCCCCCCCTCCCTGTTTACGGTTTTGTCTTCTTTCCTGCTCCCCTCTCCTATACTTGTCGCCACTCCCCTCTCACCTGCCTTGCCGCTCTGCCCGTTTCTCTCTCCCCTCCATCGTTCAAAAGTCTATGCCAAGTTCAAGGTCATGTGAGGTCAAGTTGAAAATAAGCTAAAAATGTAAAATTAACCTAGTACATTGAAAAGTTGAAATCTTATTGGAATCACTTGTCGATTGCGTGCACCCAGGATCCTTCAATCATGTTGTGTGTAGGTCAAAGGTCTGTGCCAAGGTCAAGGCACTGGGGATGTCAGATGAAAAAGAGGGATGTTAAATGTAAAATTACCTACATTGAAAATTTCAAAGTTCAATTGTAACCAACACTTGTGTCATAGGTAACATGGGATCCCTCATATTCTATGATGTCAATGGTCCATTTGCCCCAGGTCAAAGTTTTTCAAGTTGAATAGTAGGTTTAAATGTACAAAAAATTGACCTACTTGAAAAAGGTGAAGTTCAAACTGAGTATCAACATGGGTCCCTCATTTTTGCTGAGGTCAAATGTTTCAGTTCTTTTAATGGAGCGGGCCCCACACTTATACTTTGAATATAGCGAGCCGAAAGTCGAGAACCGCTAAATTCTAGTTTCTTTCATTCTCCCTCTCACTCCGTCTTCCTCTCCCTTCTCTCTCGCCCCATTTCCCCATTCGCGCTTCCCTAACACTCTCTCCTCTCCCCCTTTTTCATCCTTGTTCCGGCAATTCCTTTCCTCTCCCCATTCTCCCCCTTTCCTTCCTCATTCTCTCCCCTTAAGTCCACTTCCACTCTACCCTTTTTCTTTCATCCATTCCTCTTTCCTTTCCCACCTCCTCTTTTCACCCCTTCCTCCATTTATCTCTCCCGCTCCCGTCTTCCTCCCTCTCCCTCCTCCTCTCTACATCCCCCTCCTCTGTCTCCCTCCTCTCCCTCCTCCGCCCTTCTTCTACCCCTCTCTTCCTTCTTTTTCCGCCTCCTCCCTTCTATCCCTGTAGGCCCCTTCCCCACCCCACGCTCCTTAACCCCGCTCTTCCTCTCCTCTTTTCTTTTTTCTTTGCCTCTCCCTCCTGCTCTCCTCTCTTTCGTCTAGCTATTCTCCTCTCCTTCCCCCCCCGGGTCCCACTCCCCCCTCCTCCATCTTCTCTCCCCTCTCTCCTCCCTACCCTCTATTCCCCTCTCTCTTCCTCTCCCTCCCTCTGTATTCAGCCCTTTCCCCTCCTCTCCTTGTCCCCTCTCTTCCCCCTCTCCTCCCCCCTCCCTCTCCCGTTTTCTCACACTCTCCTCCCATCTCCTCGTGACAACTCTTCCTCTCTCTCTCCCCTGTCCCTCCAGCCTGTCTCCCATTTCCTGCCTTCTTTCCCCGCCTCTTCCATTCCCCTCTTCATCCCCCCTGCCTCCCTCCTCCGTTTCCTGTTTTTCTTCCCCTCCTTCTTTCTCTATCCTCCCTCTCTTCTCTTTCCCCTATTCCCTTCCCTCTCTAAACTCTCCCCTTCCTCCTCTCTCTTCCTTCGATGTCTGCTGCTCCCTCCCTCGTCTACCTCGCTCCCCTCTCCACAACCACCCCTCTCCTCCTCCTATATTTTTCCTTTCTCGTTCTCCTCGCCTCTCCCCCGTCTCTCTTTCCACTCTTTTCCTCTGTCCGTTTCGCTCCTCCTCCTCTCCTTGTCCCAGGCCCCGTCCCTCTCCAGTTCTCTCTCCTCTCACTTTCCCCTCATTTTGTATCTCACCTCTGTCATCCCCGCTCCCCCTTTTCCCCTCCCTCCTCCCCCCTCTTTCTTCTTTCTAACCACGCTCTAACCTCTCTGGCCCCTTCTTCTCTCATCTCTCTCCCTCCAAAACTAGTCCAACCAAATGGTGTCCTACCTCCTGATTAACTAGTTGCCAGATTAGTATTTTACTATCGCCGCATCCCGATTTAGTTTTACCTAGTCGCCCAACTAGTTTTTTACTAGTCGCCTGACTAGTCTTACTAGTCGACTGAATTAGTAAAGCTCCGATGTAAATTTTACTAGTTCTGGCAAACTAGCCTGAATCAGGACACTTCTGGATTAGTTTATGACTAGTTTGGGGTTTTCATTGCCTCCACTCCTTACCCTTTCTCCCTCCCTCGCCCGCGCTCTCTCTTCTTCTTCTCGCTCCATATCTTCCTCGGGCCCTCTTTCCTTCCTTTCTCTCTTCCCCCCTTCCTCCTCCTTCCCCCTCTTCCCCCACTTCCTTCCCCCTTTCCTCTCCTTTTTCCCCTCCCCACTTCCCTCCTCTCCTTCCCCCTCCCGCAACCCCCCTCACCCGGCCTCCTCCCTTTTTCTTCTGACCTCCCATTCTTTTCCCTCCTATCCCTCTCCTCCATGTCTCCTTTCTCCCTTCATCCATTCTTCTCTCCCTCTCCCCTCTTCTCCCCCTTTGTTCCCTCTTACTCTCCTCTCTCCCCCAATTAGTTGCCTTTAAATTTCCACCATTCTCTCTTCCTCCCCTCTTTCACTTCAGGGCCCTCCTTCTCCTCCTCTTTTATCATTCTCACCTCTCCTTCCCCTCTCTCCCTCCTCTTACATTCTTCCTTCACTCTGCTCTCCTCTCCTCTTTTCTCTTTCCCTCCTTTCCTTCTCAATCTCCGTCCCTCTTTCTCAACTCTCTCCGTTCCTCCTCTCACTCCTTTCGCCCTCTGTTATCGCCCTCTCCCTCCACTCGTCATCCTCCCGCCTCTTTCTCTTCCTTCCATTCACCCAAACCTCCCCATCCTTCCTCTCTCTCTCTCTTCTCTCTCACTTTTTCCTCTCCTCACTCTCTCCCTCTCTGTCCTCCTACCCTCTCTCCCTTCTCTCCTTGTTCTCTCCCCTGTAATTTCGTCTCTCTCCCTCGTCTTCTCGTCCCTCTCCCATCTCTCCCATTATTATTCTCCCTCTATACTCTTTTTCCCTCCCTTCTTCCTCCTCTCTCCCATCCCTCCCCTCCATATCCTCTCTCTCTCTCTCTCTCTCTCTCCCTCTCTCTCTCTCTCTTTCTTTCTCTATCTTTCCTTGTTTTGAGCACCTTCACGACATCCGGCTAATGACAAACAGACAAGTTGTTTGAAGTTATCTTTATTGTTAGTGAGAAAAACCTTTACCTTTTCAAGTGGACATAGGTCTTCTACTTCCATTGGTGGACAAGGGGACTCCGTGAACCCCCCCCCCCCGGAAACCACTTTTCCAAGGATTTTTTGCATGAAAAAAATATTAAAAATTGTTAATATGTGTTCTAAAAGGTTCAATCTACCTATCCTGAACACAAATTATGTCAATTTTCATATGTCATATTTTGGTAGGTGGCATTGCCGTGTAACTTTCCCATTAGTTTGTACAGTGGAGTGAGGGAGATAAGGCAAAATCAAAGTGATCGCTATCAGCATATAAAGGGTTACCTACCTAAATTTTACATTATTATTTATTATATTGTTTAATTACATGAATATATAAATACTTAAACAGGAAAAATAATCTTAATTACTTCTTTTAATTCATTAATATTTTAATGACATTTCCAAGGGACCTTCGCTAATTATCTAATTAACGTGGCGATGGATTTTAATATTTTTGTCATGAAAATATGCGTACCAAGAAGTTACACAAATATATACAAAAGATATGAGTCGGGAACAAGTATAACGGCTTAGTTTAAATGGCCAAAAATGTAGTTGTAGTGGTTCCTAGACCCCTCCCCTGTCCACTAATGGAGAAAATGGGTTGAAGTTAAAAGGGGATGCCCGATTTAAGTACGCCTATATACATTCATCTTGATAGAAGGCTTTATCACCAGAGAAACGTGTTTAAAAAATTTAAACAGTAAAAGTTAAACAAGTTTTTAACCCCCTTCAGGTGAAATGAACACATTGTTCGGGTCACCCGGGTAACCAACATTCGCTTAAACAATGTTTAACTTTCCAACAGCTTTTCTCGGTGAGAACCCCAAACCCCACCTGTACTAAAGGGGTCGCGCCGATTATTTCAATCGTTGTGAGCGGAGCGAGAAAAGCGGGTTATAGGTCCTACTGTGGAAAATTAATATTGGTCGACCAAAATGGGGCACATTTTCGCTCATATTAAACTTCCAAACCAAAAATTATTTTAAAAATTGTACTTTTGAATTTTAGTAGGCCTATATAGCTTTCTTCTGGTAACAAAAATCAGGGATATGCGGACGAGACTATAGCGCTAGGGACAATGGCCTTTAAAGTCTGACTTCGAGATTTCCAAATATTATTTATTTTTGTTGTGTAATAATGAAAGTAGTCAAATAGAAATAAAGATAGTAATCCTAAAATGCCAACAATTCCAATTTGAGATGCATCGGATTTTTCGTTTTGATGCAGTAAACATTAGTGTTGGAGTATACGGTCCCATAGGATACTTGTGTATAACAAAAAATACGGGAGCCGGAATTTTAAACAAAGTGTGATTTTCTCTATGAAGAATTCGATTTAAGCCTTGCAATTACACAGTGGTTAGTATATGGACCCTCATTATGTACATGCAAAAAAACACGCGCTTTTTTTGGAAATTGAGGGCGCCCTCTGCAGGAAATCTCTGAGTGGCCCTTAAAATATGTCTTTACCCAAGGAAAAGTACTATGTGAGGTGAAAATGTCTTGAGTATACAATTCGTAATGAAATGCCTTTAGGCCAATGTAATACGGGACATTTGGAACGTAAGTTGTAAGTGATAAACCCGTCAAACGACATCTAGTAGCTTGCAACTTGAAAAATCCAAAATAGTTTCCAACATTTCTTTGGCATGCATGTGAAGTGGTCTTCTAGCTGTGTGTGATCAAGCATTCGTGCAGTATGACTGATAAATTCTATAGATTTCTCAATGCAGGATCTTGGGTCAATTTCAAGCGCGGGAAAAGGTATAACGGTGTCACTGTCCCAAGAAGGTAAATAAGAGAATGCGCAAACAGCATCTCAGTGCTGTGCATTGAATGGGAATCACACTTATAAGCTTCATAAAAAACAAACCAAACCCTTACCCATTTCATGTTCTTTGGAGCCACGATGCAATGAACCTGACATAAGAAATCATTATATAAATTAAGGTTTAATAGATAAAAAAAAAAAACAGCATGCTTCTGAATCGACATCTAAGGCCTTATCCCAAAATAGAAGTAAATTAGACATGCACAACGAGATCTATAAGACAACTTATAAAATTTTAACTCAGGAAACCTGAATGACAACAGGAATCCAGATATGGAAGTAGGAGTTATTTTAAGCTGTAACTTGATCAACGTATCAAAATTCTCCCCTAACTAATCTCAGTGTAATCTATGCCATAGAGAGGGCGCCATGTACGAAATCACTAAAAATCACATTTTGTAGTGTATAGCCCATGTATCGTATAAGCCCGTCAAAAGCTGTCTTGGTACGCGCCTTGTGTTTCAATGGACTAGTGGAATAGGAGTGCAGCGTTTGCGCTCATGTTTATTTTAAAATGAAATTCACTTCAAATGAAAATTTAGACTCGCAAAGGTGTAGTACAGTCATTTCGATATTCCAGCAAAATAAAACAAAAACAAGAATAGTCTTTTAAAAATACAAACCATCGATGAGGATGTTGTTTAGAGGGATATATAACCATTATATATGTCAGGCACCAACCATACTCCATGCGTCAACATTTTTTAATTTGAAATAGGTCAACCAAAGACCCCCTATTTGTTGCATTTGCAGTCCATGTCACCGAATCCCTGGTTTGGAAAACGACAGCCTTACACCATATCCATTTATAGGTTGCATGTTAAAAATGTTCTTAAAAAGACGGCGTTTTAAGCTGTTTTATCCTGTCCGCCCGGAATAAAAAACGTTGCAAATAAACTGTAAAAGGACTACGAAACGTGCAAATCTGTAAAGAAACGTCGTTGTAACTGTTGTGAGTCCCAGCTGCCAGTGTGAAAAACCTGTTATTTTAATGAACTTTTAACGTGTGAGTGCCCCCTCCACAGCACACTTTCACAATGTACTTGGCAATTTTCCCTAATCCAGTAAATAAGCTTGTCCTCGTTCATCATGCATTCATTCACAAAATACTCGTGAAGTGCTCGTTAAGTTGTTTTGTTTAATTAAACTTCCGTGGATGACTTGGGTAGTCCTCCAATTCCAAAATACTATTAGACGGATTACAAACTTAAACTTACAGCAAAGCATTCTAATGCTATTCTAATGCTTTGCTTACAGGAACAAGTTTAAATCAACGCTTGTTGTTATCTGGGCCTGGTACACAGATAAATGGTACTCTCAAGACCATGAGTCAGATTATCATTAGTGTTAATGACTGAGAAGGTACTCACTGTGATGGGGGTCTGTGGTGTCATCCAAATCCAACGTTTTATTTAGATGCTTAGGAATGTAAATGAATTCTCGTAGGCATATTACCATTCCTTAATCTAAAATGGGAAAACAGAGGATCTTGGTCACTGCACGTGAGACAACCACCCAAACTCTGTGCATGACTGTTATATTCTACCACTCATTTGCTGTGGTACATGCTATAGGGTAACTTGCAATGTTGGGCTTTTATCTACTACTATTTTATACCATCTTCAATGGAAAAATATCACACGATGGAATCTCACGTTGACCCATTATGCACAAGTAAAGCATGCCACTGTAAACATTGGGTTGCGTCTGGTCCTGTTTAACATCAAAAGTCATGACAAATTCAACAAAAATCTCTACTACATTGCCATTCTTTAATTCCTATTGCCATTTTCATCGTGGCATTTAAAGGCTGCGTGATGTTGATGTTTCTATCATAAAGCAATGAACCTTTATACCCTCAAGGTAAAAGATTAGAGAAGCTGATTTAAAGTAAATTGAATTGGATTAGGGAATGATCTTAGATGTTACATTGGGAATCTCGGAGATAGCACCCTTTTAAATCTCAAATAGCGATGGCTTGTATTTTCTAAGAAAAAGTCCAGTGCCCCATGCGAAATAGCCTATTCTAAAGTCGATGGAACTGCTCCCATTCCAAGAATTATAGCAGAGCGGATTGGCGTAAGAATTGTGCAATTTATGACAAATCTCTGGAACTTGTCACAGCGTTAGGGTACGTCCAATGAAATAATTTTGGTTGTATGGGCATCGCAGTTTTGTCATGTTTCAAGGTGAGGGGAAATAAAAGGTTACAGAGATGGTAGAAATTAAAATTATCTCAATCTTCTTGAAAAATATACGAAATTGTTCTTCTGTTCATAAGGATTCCAATAATGTTTTTGTAAAATGTACGACCTCTGGGTTCTTTACGTGTGTAATTTATTTAGATTGAAATCAATAAAAACGCTTGCAAAACGACAGTACTAAAAATTTGTGCTAGTACTAAAAATCATGATTGATTATTGAAATATGAAGCGATGTAATTCTGACGATTTCTTGATGACAACGAAATCATGATAATGTCAGGGCACTTTGCATAATTACGCACCTGATACCTGTTAATAATTATATGTACTTACAATCTTTCAATCAAAAGTTACACAGGTCATATGCTTCGATTTCAACAACGACCAATATCTGTTCATTTATTATAGGGATTAAGAAAATAATTCTTTTCCGTTTAACTGTTCATTTAAGCTGTACAAAAATCCTGTGAACATTCACATGTGACTTACTTTTGCAAACTATTCTTTCTTCTTAAAATTAACATTTAAATTAAACTGAAAATCGACGCATTTTAAAATGTGTACACCTGTATTCTATTTGGCTAAAACTTCCTGTCTTAGCCTTGGAAAAATTCGTTAGAAGTGATGCAGACTACCGGTGTACATGTTTTTATAAAAAGCATAATTTGACATACCATTCAAAATGACTGAAGCATTTTTATTTGGGGTAAAATTAACCACCTTTTTAGAATCGTTCACAACCGCTAACACTGCAAAAACTAGGCTGTTAAAATTAACACCGACGATGTTCTGGGAGGACCCACACCAAGAAGGTGTCAAAATTCAACACCTTTGATGTTATTTTAAACCTTATCGTGTTAGTTTTAACACTATTTGATGTTAAAATAACACGCTTTCGGTGTTGTTTAACACAATAGGTTGTTAAAATAACACCAAAGGTGTTAAGTTTAACACCCTAGTTTGCACGTTGTAAGGCTGCTAGAAATTGTCGGTTCCTTATTTTTCAAATAAGACACTTCTTAAAACCATATGTACCATTTTTTTGCTTATCTTCTTAATTCGTTTTTGTTACATATCTATCCACCTAAAATTCAAAATACTGTATCAATCAATAAATGGTTCCCCATTCATTAAAAAACGATTTAACTTTCAGTTTCTTACACCAAGTTAGTTTTTTGTTCCCGGTTTCTTTATTTCGAAGTTGATTTTGACAAATAACGGCTGATTAGAAATAATGGCGAAATCAATTAAGTATGTGATATTTTCAAATTCAGATAATGGGAGTTTAGTTTCATCTACTGGTAATATTTCTTTTCTCCGTGATCGCTAAAGGTGCAAGAAATTTTAATAATAAAATGGACGGTTGGACTTCAAAATAATTGCAACAGAAACAATTTTGGTGGGGTTATGATGCATGATGAGAGAATAACATATCAAAAGTCTAGAAATATCAACCTAAAAAGGTTGGATATGAAAAGATTCTGGGAATCGATTCGTTCTATCGTTCTATCATCTGCCAGCATCTGGATTGCACTTCTAGAATACATCCAACATCTTCAAATGGGAGGTTAAAAGCTATCTCGGCACCAACTGATCAGCACTTACCCCCCCCCCCCCCCCCTTTTGGGGTTTTTTTGGATTAACTAGCGATGATGTGAACAAATCGTGGAAATTATTCAAATAAAACATAAATTTAATTTAACTAAATTGTTCTCAGTATTGTGTAACTTATCGTTGCGCTTACAGTGTATATTAACAAAATGAATCATTGCCCCGCGCGGGAGGCGAGGGGATAGAGATGTGGAGTAAACTTGACAGACAGGGAGTTTGTTGCTGCATTGAAGCCTGAAGACCCGTGGGCAGAAAACTCTTCATGAAAAATTGAAAAATGATGATCAGTGCTAAAATTACGTAATGGTTGTGATGAACATGGCATAATATTAATGCAACACAAAATAGTTTTTTTGTAAGTAAAATTATGATACAGTGTGAGATATATTGTATTTTCAGTTTTTTATACAAATTTTATATTGGATTCTGTACAAGGTTCTATTTCCGCGTGTTTAAGTGGGGTCAAATATCAGCTACGCCAGTTGGGCGAAGTGCCAGCAGTGCCTGTATATCATGCATTCATGACATATTGACAATTCTTGATAGCTGACAGAAGTTACGATGGGCGAGTAGACTATTTAGGTACTACAGTAAACTTGAACAAGATATAGTGAACTTGGATCAACAATTACGATACCACTCTTTATACCATCAGTTTTCAATAAAAGTCACAAACACATAATTTTTGGTGTGGAAAATGTTATTTATCTCTCAATTCTTGGCTATTTTCGAATGTTTTAAATAATTCTGTCATTGCGCGGGCATACATTGGTGCCCAGCACCAACATGTTTCTTGGTTATCGGTGCTGTTGTAACGTGAAATTATATCTTTATGGTCAAACTTAAGATGTACCCTTTGCTAAAAATTATGTAAACCTTGTAAATAAGATCCCGTGTTTAATTAGACATCAAAGAATGACAGACGGAATGTGAGAATCAGTTTGACAACTACTCTCAGCTACTCTGCTACCATCTATCTTCTAAAATCCTCTTTCCCTCCAAGGGTGATAACATAAACACCTCCTGTGATCTGGTAAGCCATGCTACATTATTCATCTCCCTCTATTAGGAATTGCAATAATCTAATTTCGGTGTCTAGGCCATGCAATAGCCGTAACCTCCAAGTCTTATTAGTGCGTCGCTGACAGAGAGATATTGACTTGTAACTAGTATGTAATGTTAGAGTCTGACTTTGTTCTTTGTAAACGCCTAGATGTGTCATTCAGGATATATGGTCTTGCTAATTTGTAACTGTCAGGGTTCTAAAATTGATAATAGCGAAACAGATCAGAGAACACTAATAGGCATGAGAAAATAATATTTCGTTATAACACAAAACTGATCGGGTAGGAAAAAAAAAGACAAAATGATAAAAACAGGCCAAACCGAATATGATAAAATATTCTAGCCAAGCGCAAGTTTTCCAGTTAAAGTGAAATGAAATGTTGTGAATATATATATTTATATCATGATTACAGTGATTTAGACCATGTGAAATTCCAAATTTGACCTCATGATATATTTTACTCATTTGAAAAAATAATGATTATGTCGAACCTAAACGTCAATATCAAATATTTAAATATTAACTTAATGTATTGGGCTACAATTGTAAATGTATTTGTTCTTAACTAATCATATTGCATACTGGGTTCGATAGCATCGTCAATTTGAATCCGCCATTTTACCCAGCTGCTAGTTTCGAAACAAAAAAAAAAGAGTAATGTAGTGTCGGAATATCAATTAACGGCCACACATTTAAAACGATAGGTGTTACATGCATCCAGTTTGGATATGATATTTTTTTTCCAGTGGCAAAAAATATCCTGTATTAATTAAGGTACATTTGAAAAAAATTGTGTTTTAAAAAAAAACCGCATTATTTCATGATTAACGCATACTTTTGATATTTTACGCCACTAATTTTTTGAAAGCACTCTCGTTTAAAGGCAGAATCAGTGATTTGCTAAATCAGTAAATCGAAAAAATAATCAAAAATCAGATTTTTGCATTTCTGTAACAAGTATAAATATCCTAACATACCCTGCAAGGTCTAAGACTGAAAGCAACCTAATAAGAACAAAATCGTACATTTAAGTCACTACTGTCCGTAATTGAATGGAGATTCATATCGTTGAGCACTGCTGTTAAGTTTTCTGTTAAGTTTTCAGTTGCAAAAAATAACTTAAGGGGTTTCTACAGACTTTTCCTTCAATTATAAGCTATTTCTGCAAATTTCAAATATTTTGAATCTTTTGGGTGAATCACTGATAGTGTCCTTTTTTAAGCACACTCATTTGTAACCACGTTTGGCTTGTAATTCTGACCCCATCCATGAGCTTTGACCATATCAGCAGACCGTTTATAATAAATTTTTTTTTTCACTGTGATGTTGGTTTCCGTAAGCAAAGATCTTGGCAAATATAAAGATTAAGCATTTTAAAGATCAAATGCCCTCCCACTTACACAAATCAATAGATTTTGAAAGTTACGTTAATTGCTATTTGACAATTGAATAAAGAGGGATTACTCTTCTGGTTACAAGTTAGCTGTAAAACCATTCAGGCTAACATTCATCATTTTAAACATCGTGAATATGACCTCAGGTGATCTCCCGAGCTAAAAATAGCGCCATAAATAAATCACATTTTGATTACTATTGCCAGCCACGCTTTCAATCAAGAAAATTAAGGCTAAATAATTACAACTGCTTGCTATTTATATCTATAGCACAAAGTTAATATCATAAACACTGGACCAAGTTGTTATTTTTAAAAAAAACCGACTAAGCTTTTGGAAGTGCTTCGTATTTTGAAATGATCAGAAAAACAGAAGGATGTTTTCTTTGGATGACCATGATCAGCGGGGAGCATGAACTTGATTAGATGGGGCTGAACTCGCCGCGTACTACGATCTCGCATATCTGAATGCGTTACACCCCGGTTTGTATCAAGATAGCGTGATATAAGCAGCTGTGACTATCGAATATTTTTTGACTGTAACGATATAGGAAAATAAACCAGAATACCCAATTCAACTCCCGTGATGCTTCTTATTTTCTTCTGAAAAAAAATGTAGACTTCATTTATTTAAATATTATTACCTATATATTTAAAACTTCCCCTGTTTCTTCTCTGCTCTCGTTGACCTCGTTATCGGAAGAGCATTAAAAATCATCGTGCAGTTCCCAAAAAGTTTTCATGAGCCCTTAATTTCATAAAATCTAAATACTCCGAACATATGAATATAAAATTTGAATCTAGAAAATGCTCTATCGTCATTTACCTTTGCCCAGCTCAACTAGATCTATGTGCACTTCACAGCGCATAATTGAATTAAGAAAGTCAAATTAATAATCCCTCGATCTAATAGAACACCTCTCATCCGTCCGCCCCGGTTGAGATCTTTCATCGCGATGTCAATCATATTAACTACAGCAGATAGGAGGCGTAATCATCAACTGCTTCATTATCAACCAATGCGCAAGACTCGTTGCTCACGTGATTATCACCAACCGTAGTCTCCTTTCAATATGATTATTTATATATGGAAAAACTGTCCCGACTGGGAAAAAAGGTTATTATCGTTTAGCTACTGTCCACGTCACTCAAACATCCGTTGTAGCAGTCTAACTGAGAAAAGTTGAACGATGTTTCCATTGTCTCGTTGTAAACATTGAATCCTATTCAATTCAACCTTTAAATTAAGAAATCAATTTATAAACATATCTATATATGAATATGTGCAGAACTGTATGTGCGGTTTAGGATATCGTTGGCGATTGGGTGTACGTAATGATCCTATGTGGGGGCCCCTGGGATATTACATCTCAAATCTTTAATGTAGCATGTGTACCATAGGATTAATGTACAATCAGACATCTCTCCATTCCGTCGGCAATTTGTACTAAAGGAGCACAAATGAGTGGTTACTTCAAGGTGGCCCTATTCATTGTTGTGGTCATTTTTGTTCAATCAATATCAATTCACATAATCACAACCACAACAACCAAAAACCAAAAATAAACAAAACTGTTACCAATTACAACCCACTCTAAAAATCCTTTGTATTCTATAAGAAGGTATTTTTTTTTATTTATAGCAACTACAGTGAAACTGCATACCATTGCTTTAATGAAGAACGAAGGCCGAATTGATTTGTAGTTTCTAAGCATATTACAGTTCTTTCATTTTGTATAGGTTAATTGGACCTTTTAGAACACCTATCAAAAACTTTTGCAATCCAGGTTATATTTTGTGGGAAACGGTGCCGTGTCAGTTTGTGTTCCATTTGTTCCGAATGGGAATATGTTTTTGCAAACCTAATTTCTAGGGTTACTTGCGGAATTCTTATTTTATTGCGTTAATTGTTATTATTGCGTTATGACCCGTTATGCTGTGCCAATTTCATCGAGAAATTCATGGTTTAATGAAAGTACGGGTCCCTGGGAACCCCCTTGTCCACTTTAAGTTGTTAAAAGGCTTATAAAAAAGCCAAATTCCAGTTCAAGAAATACAGCAGAGCTGTGACGCTGCGACGCGATATTTCTAAAATTGGGGCATTTTTTAACTTCCTCTGTAACAGGACTCAGTCCTAGGTCAAACCTGTTTTTGGTTTACATTACTGACAATGTGTCTGAGCTGATATTACATCTACTTCGGCTCTTTGCGACGACAGTATCCTGTATAGGGAGATCAAATGTACCAATGACCAGGCTCTTCTACAAGACAACAGGATCTGAACAAAGTCTTCCAGTGGGCGTATCAATAGCATGTGCAGCTAAGTGCGAGGCTCTCGCCATTACCCGCAAAATCACACCTATGAGGTTGACTCTCACTGTACTGAAAAATCACCCAAGCACAAATACAATGGTGCCACCATAAACCAGCATTTCCACTGGATTATGTTCCAAATATTACACCGAGTGTACGAAGTACTTTGGAGATTTTCAGAAGAAACCTATCGTCCTGTGCAGTAAATGTCAAATCAAAAGCATATCAAGCACTTGTCCGAGCAAAGTTGGAATATGCCTCGGCTTCTTAGAATCCATGTACACGAGCAAGTGAATCAGAATAGAGGCAGTGCAGTGATCACTCCCACGAATCCCTCATCAGTACTCTGATCGTTCCCATTTATAACTTATTAGGGGGAACGTGTTGGCGCAGCGTATCTTCCCTCGCCTTTCACCAATGAGGTCTCGGGTTCGATTCCCGGCAGGGGCTTGTTCTCGGTGGCTTTATGTGAATTTGGTTTCTCGGTCCCTACTCGTTCCCGCAGGTTTTCTCCGGGTACTCCGGTTTCCTCCTGCTTCTCAAATCGAGCTTCTTGGCATAAATATGTTCTGGTATTATGGTTTCTCTGATGTGCTGAGCGCCTTTCATGGCAGCCGCACAGCGCCTTGATCACGTTTACGTGGATATGTCGCGCGTTAAAAATACAATTATTAATTATTATTACCATTTCACTCCCGTTCACGAAAGGCTCACAGGTACACGAATCGCTCGCCAGTGATCGAGGCACAGGCGAGCGTCTTATTTAATCCGCATTCAATCTGATTCAAACTACTTAGGCAAATACTTATGCAATAGCTCATACTCATTTAGGTCATTTGGGACGCCATCTCAAAAACGACTGCCGACATAAGAATGATAACCTATCAAGCCACATAATACATTTATCACAACTTGCTAAAACAAAACAAAACAAAAATCAGTTTGAAGAATGCGGGAAGAAGGTAACGTGTACTAAGGCGTGTCAGGGGTTTTCTTTGCTGCAATGTTAATGACATAAAATGAGTTCTAGCATTATACCTACTTTCGACTGATTAGAAGAACTTGTTCTGCCTAAAACGTCACTTAGAAAAAGGAGGCTTGTCAAGTCAGTCCCTATAATCTCACTATGAGGTACTATGTGTCAGTTGGTAACCCTTTCACTGATGA
Organism: Ophioderma brevispina; assembly: GCA_023653785.1. Classification (NCBI taxonomy): domain Eukaryota; kingdom Metazoa; phylum Echinodermata; class Ophiuroidea; order Amphilepidida; family Ophiodermatidae; genus Ophioderma; species Ophioderma brevispina. The sequence goes on from JAMKCH010005646.1 coordinate 75,286, forward strand.
ATAGTCCGCCAGCACAGTATGAAATTTTTGAAGCGGCCAGGCGTTGAACAATACAACAATCTTTCCAAATAATCACCCAACACCTTTTTGTCTTCCATTTTTCCGACCATGTATCTTCCGTCCCAGTAAGAGAACATTTAATTATAATCCACATAGGTCACTTCAATACGAGGTCTCCCTTTCAAACATCGCAGTCTGATTTGGATCTGTGAAGGAAATTGTTAATTTAGCGGTGTGCGCCCTTTTATGAGGAGTGTAAGTTATAGTAGGAATTCAAATTACTTGAGACTCCATACATAAATCCATAGGGATGATGTTAATCCCCGGCCCTGTGGATCTTAGGCCTTTGTTGCCATCAATGGTGAACGTATTTTCCCTCGCCTTTCACCAATGAGGTCTCGGGTTCCATCCCCTACAGGGGCTCGTTTTCGGGGCTTTATGTGAATTTGTTCTCGATCCATACTCACTCGTTCCCGGCAGGTTTTTCGCCTCGGGTACTCTCGGTTTCTTCTGCTCTAAAATCGAGCTTCTTCGCATAAATCTGTTCTGGTATTATTGGTTAATTCTCTGATGTGCTGAGCGCCTTTCAATGGCTGCCGCAATGCACAACGCCTTGAGCACGTTTACGTGGTAAGGTCGGGTCGTGTCATAATACACATGATATTATTATTATTAAACATATGGTTCGTGGTACAAGTTACTTTGCACAGAATTGGCCTTCTGGAAACTGATGCATTCAGTTTTCTACAATTGCTCTGTAAATGATAGGACGACTTGTCAAACCCGCTTTGTGCTAATCTCTTTACAAGTTTGGCCCACTTTTTATGGCAAACTAAAAAACTTATTGTGTCTAATGTCCTCCTTTTTTCTGATTAAACTTTTAAAAATATTATTTCCTCAATTTTTATTTGAGAAAAGATTTCTCACAGGAACAGTACTTTGTTTTATAAATAGAAAGGGGAATTTCCCTAGTTTGTTTTTTCAAAGTGCACCTTGTTACAAGATTGCACAGGGAGAAAGGGAATTCCCCAAGAAGGCTAAATTTAGTATAACTGAGTCAAATTGTTTATGCTTGAGATCAGGGAATGTCCCCATGAGTTATATATGTCCAGTGATGTCTTCGGATGGTGAATTTCAATTGGTTAGCTAGTGCTCGGTTTATGTGTGCCATGATTTAAGGGTATATCTATTTTTAGATGGGAACTTTTGTGTAAGTCAGTAGATTTTGAGATTTGGTTTAAGTCTCAGCCGCCAGCAGTTGAAATCAGAGCTAAACTAGAGCTCTGGAGCTATACAGTACAGTTTAACTTATAGCTAGTTTAATCTCCAATAATGGTAGATTTGATTCTACCTAGTGCCAGGATTATATGTTGATGCCGCCGGAGCTTGATATCTAAATGTCTGCTGTCATCTTTTAAGCCAAAGAAAGCTTCATTTTTCGGAATCAAAAGTATTCCAATTTGTGTTCCCTATATGAGACATAGCGATTCGACTGATGTGGTATATTCCTGGATTTGATATTGTGGCACATTAGCGTTTCGTCGAGGGAAAGCCCCGCGTCTTGAACTACTGGCCAAAAGTAACTTCCGGACGAGAAGATTCTAAATGGAATATTACTCGAGGATTTATAAGCGTGACTTTGGCATGCTGTCATTTGGAGTCTTCGCTGTGAGGACATATTATCGTTGAACTGCAACGCTCCTTTTAGTTGGAGACAACGAACTCTGAGTAAGGTTAGAATGTTAAGTGTAATTTGATTGTAAGTATATTGTACTTTTGGACATACCAAATTATTAAACCAATTAAAATCATTAAAATCCTGTTCTAGTATATAAAATTCATATCACTTGTGGCACAAGGCTCATTTATTTGTGTTTGAAAGGTATTTCTGACCTTGCCCGTCCCCCTACTGATACGTCATAACATACAGATGCCTTATTTCTCCCTTAATTGTGATAAAGAATGATAGTTTGTAGAGTCATATAAGTTGTTCAAATAACAACATGTAATGACATATTTGGCTGGTGTTTTCACCTGATACTATCAAATGAACATCCAAGCTATCTTAATAGATGTGAAACAATGTATTTATGTCAACATTTATTTACTAGCTACATTGCATACTTGTATGAGTACCATAACCTTTTCTACCTGTGGCCATTAATAATTCCTCTTACCCCTCACGCTGAATGGCAGACCTAAAACTTTTATGAGGTCTCACTTATTTTGAATCTACTATCGTCGGTTATGAACGGCGCAAAATCAATAGGTCTCCCCCTGACAAAGGTACATTTTTTTTTCTGAAATTAGGCTCTTTAAACTGTTAAAAAATGTACAAAATGTACACGGCAATTTACATCATTCATGTGCAAAAAACAATCACACAACAGTTAATCTTCTCCCTGAAATGACGTCATTTAATGAATTGAATGACAAATTAAAAATGACACTTTCGTGCTTGGATTTTACAATAGATAAAATCCCGGAGAGAAGTACTGACATGGTCTCTAGTAGATTCCAATTTATGGTAGAGTTATGGGCGTAGTTTGAACTTCGTCCATTACTCAAAATGAGGACTAGCATACCCCGAAAATCTTCGATTTCTTTCTCGCAATACAAAGAATCGGATGGAAAGAAACTGGCCAACTTCAAATAAAGCTACGTGGTTCGCGTCCATCAATACTTGTAATTTTTCCTATGTGATGCATAGTGTTTCTACCTCATAATTGGTTTTAAACCTTGCCTACAACAACATATCATAATTTTAGAGGCTTCAGTCACCTGTGTGTAACAATGCAGAACATTTAGTATCTTCATATTCATAAAATCAGCTTTCACCAGCTTTCACCTGCTTTCACTGAACTATTCCTGGATTTAGTTGCGTCGTTCTTGAACATTCTATGGTTTATGCTCAGTTTGACTATTGATTGGGACTGGTGAATGGGCCCTCCCCACACCGCTGCACGTACACACTTCGGTCTTTCATACAATTTACAAATGAAGAAGCGCCGCTCATTACTCTCATTACTGAATGGGGACGTCATATTTCTGATACAGCTGGGGAGTATTTTGGAAATTCCTCAATGTAGGTCACATGAACGTTCAGAGACTTTTTGACCCTCAGTCTTGGCAAATTATAATTGCGGCATGATAATGGAAAATCCGGTATGGTCTCGCTATCGGAAGCTGAAAAAACAGAACTTTAAATTTTTTTAAAAAAAAATGAAAAAAAAAAAAACACAAAAAAAAAGACCAATTAAAAAAAAAAAAAACCCCAAAAAAAAAAAACAACACCCCCCCCCCCCCCATTGTTTTTTTTTTTTTTTTTTTTTTTTTTTTTTTTTGTTTTTTTTTGTTTTATTGTTGTTGTTTTTTTCTGGGTTTTGGTTTTTTTTTTTTTTTGTGTTATGGTTTTGTTGATTTTTTTTTTTTTGTGTTTGTTTTTTTGGAGCGTGGGACTGAATATCCGGGATTTTGTTTTGGTTGGTGTTTTTTTTGATTTTTTGTGGGGGATTTTGTTTGTTTTTTTTTGGTTTTGTTTTAGTTTTTATTAGGTTTTTTGTTTTTGTGTTTGTTTTTGTTTTGGTGTGTTGTTTTTTTATTGTAGTTTGGTTTTTGTTTTTGTTTTTTTTTTTTTTGCTTGTTTTGTTTGTAAAAGGGGGGTAGGGTATTATTTTTGGTTTGCTTTTGGTTTTTGTTTAGTGTTTATTGTTTTTGTATTTTTTTTGTTTTGTAGTTTTTGTGGATTTTGGGTTGTTGTTACAAGCCCCCCCCCGCCCCCCCACCCCACGCCCCCCTCTGCCCCCCCCCGGCCCCCCGAAACGAGGGTGTCCGCCGCCCCAACATCAGGCCATAACCCTTCCCCCAGTCCCGCCCTGAGATCCCCACCCCCCCAGCGTGCCTCCCCCCCCCCCCCCCCCCCCACTTGTTTTTGGTTTTTTTTGTTTTTGGTTTTGTAGGTTATTTTGCTTTTTTTATTTTTGTGTTGGGTTTTTTTTTGTTTTTTGTTTTATTGTATTTTTGGTTTGAGGGGTGGGTTGATGCGTGAGAATGATCTGGGTATTTTATTTGGTTGGTTATTTGTTTTGGAGCTTTTGTGTTTTGCACCAACCAACCACGAGCCCCCCCCCCCCCCCCGCGTGCCCTCACTCCCACCTCCGCCACCCCCCCCCCACACACACCCCCGGCCCCGTGCCACCAGAGGGGCCCAGCCCAGCCACCCAGCCCCCCTCCCCCCCCCCCCAGCCCCCCGCCCCCCCACCAGCCCTCCCCCCCCACCGGCCCCTCACCAAGGCCAACCCCCCCCCCCCCTCCCCCACCGCAGCGCCCCCGCCGCAGTCCCCCCTCATCCCCGCCACCCCCGACACCGTCCCCCCCCCCCCCCGCCCCGCCTGCTACACGGCCCCCCAGCCCCCCCCTGCACCCCCCCCCCCCCCCCCAACCCCCCCCCCCCACCGTGAGCGCGACTCCCGGCCCCCCGCCGCCCCCACCCCCCCCCCCCCCCTTATTTTTTTTCCCCCCCCCGCCCCCCCCCCTCCCCAGCCCCCCTCCCTCCCCCCCCCAGATGGCCCCACCCCACCACCACCCGAATACCCCCCGTGGTTGAGTGTTGGTGTTTGTTTTATGTTTGTAACGTTGCGCCTGTGATTCAATCCCGTAAATTGAGTGTTGAAAAAGTAACTCCTAAATGATCGTAGATTATGCGCGAAATAATGTGACTAGTGAGATGTACTCTCTGTGTCGGTATTAACTTAGATCATTCCTGAACCTACAGTGTCATCATTGGCAAGGTGACAGTCACTTTAAATAAGGTGACAATGGTAAATATGCATGGCCTATTTCCGGCAGTTGAACTCAAGTTTGAACTTTGGAATGCAATGGAGTAGTGATTGCTGTCATAATTATATGCGCGAAATGTTTTTGTGGGCGCGGTCAAGCATGGGTTTGCATGACACGTCAATGTAAAACAACACATTCGATTGTGTGTATAGGTAGGTCAGTCACCCTCATGTACTTATACTACACATGCGAGAATTCAGCGTCAGTGACTGTACTAAAATCTGTTATACAGGCGTCATTGGAGAGCTTGTTTGTGCGCTGAGGGTTTGGCTATCATGGCTATAGCGCACAAAGTTTTTATATACTCATCCCCTCATTCATACCCTCCACCTACAAAAAACGTAGAGGCTATTTCCACCACTATCAACTGGAAATCATTTTTTTATAGTACAACACATGATACCACGACACTTAATGTTGGTGCCAATGGATAGCTATCGTCATCTTCTTCCATTGCTACCAAAATGATGTTTTGCTGACATGTGAACTTTATAGTGTCATTCTGACGTAATGCGAGGCATGTTGGTACTCATTTTGTGTCAAATTTCACGTTGATACGATCTTTCGTTTTTGAGTTACGTTAGTTCCCGTTTCCTAAAATCCCGATTTTCACCATTTGAGATATTGAGCGAAAGGTATTCGAAAATAATTTTAAAATTGCAAAAAAATATTAATTTGGCCCAGATCATGGAAATATTTGTTCATTTAAAAATATTGATTATTACTTCGTTTGAGTGCATTTTGGTGCAAATTGGAAATGATCTAAAGGGTTCAAATATTTTTTTTAAATAATTGTCTTAAATATCACTGGATGAGTGATTATAAGGAAATACATAAGAAATGTTGTCGAGCTGAAAATTTCGAGTTGGTTTGATGCATAATGAATTTATTTAATGTTTTAATAAATTAATTTTGAAAAAAATTGTAATATGTGATCATAATAATTAAAAATTATATTTGCTTAAAAATCACAGGGTGAGCACTTTCTTCATACAAATACATCGAACGTGCTTAAATCGAGCATAAAATTTGAACTGAATGTCCTATTTACCTGGATGGGTGTGCCCGTAGAGATTGCGTGTTAACTTTTCCGTGTCTGCGAGCACCGAAGTACCCGACAAAAACGTTCAATTTTCTCGCTAGGTTCAATAGGTTCAGACCCAATTACGATACATATTCAAACAAAAACATAGTAAAGGACCCTCTGATGTAAAAACTTCCTTCGTTTTTCGGAGATATTTGAGATTTAGTTTCATTTACACACATTCGCTATGACCAGGGGGGGTAGGACATGCCAACCTAACAGCAACAGCAAATTCAAAACGGCATCAACTTCCGGGTGCTAGTCTGCGGTTACACACAGACTTGACTAAAGATTAGGCCTGGTCACGAATATTTAAATCTAAATGACCGTTATTGGAAATTACACTATTTTGCAGCTGGGTTAATCCACTAACCCCGACGGATTTTGAAGTCAATATTTTTTTCTTAATTTATCATGATATTACTAAGATCTTTTGAACAAAGGTTTAAGAGATGTTTTTGTAATGTTACTGGGACCGAGACTGCCATAGTAAATGCACATAGCAGTTCCCCAAATTACCGTTTGGAAATCTCCAATGCCCGAATCGAGCAGGTCGTGTCCTACCCCCTGTTTAAAAGCAGGAGGAATCGTAGAGGGCGCACATCACGTTTGTATCCACCAGCGCAGACGATGGTGGCCAGCAACTCATCCAACCTTGATTATAGCAATGTAGACTACAAACTTCAAAACTATTTGGGTGCTTTGAAGAATAATATTCACACATACTGTGGACTTACACTTCAAGCACTCCCACTTATTTGAAAGCAAATTATTGGTTGAAAATAATATACCTTTTTTTAATTGACTTCCAACCGACGGCAGCGATATCGCTGCCACCAAGCTCTTGCTGCCACCATTCGTTGTGCACCTGGAGTGCTTTTAGGAATATTTTGAGAAAGACATCGTCAGCAATTCCCATACCATCAGTGCTTTTCTATACATGATAATCAAAGCTACCTCACTCTTTGATTCTTAACTTGTAGCATAATGTTTCGATATAGCTGGGATGAGAATATAACTTCAAATGCATTTAAATAGGAATTTAATATTACGAATATCAGCAGGAATACTATCCCACAGCAAAAATAGAAAGAGTACTCTCTCTTCTCATAGCTGTTTGAGTCTCATTTATTATGACACAACCAAAATAAAACAACAAATATCATTTTTGGTATCATCAAGATGGATTATTTATTTCACTAAGCACATCCTTTGTAGTTTTTACGAAATTTCATTGAGCGCAAATATGAGTTTTCTTAAAATTCTAGTTTTACACGTCTATGGAAAATGGGCATATAGAGGGCGTTCTATCATTATAATCGTGCCCTTTTAAAGCCTATAATAACCCTAACGTCTCTTAGATGCATTTAAATGCACTTTTGAAAAAAAAAATCATGGAGCGGACCCCTGCCTGGGCTTAGGGGGAATTGCTCCTAGATCTGACACGAAAAATAACGCTACCTCAATTTTTGCGGTGATCGTCAGATATTCCTCTAGGGACGTTAGGGATATTCCTTAAACCCTAAATACCATATTGATTCAAAAATGACGGAGCGGAACCCTGCCAGGTATTTAGGGGGTGACGTCATCAAACCAAGACTCACATGGGTACGAAATAGCTGGCCGGGCCAGCGACACCGCCGTAGCGTGCTATCCCGGGTCATGGGGCTGGGGCCCGAAGGGCCCTGGGTTCGAATCCCACCCGAATTTGCGACTTTTCTTGTTCCCCTCTTCCCTCACTCCTTCAGTGGTCCCTCCCTGCAGATCAATTTGATTGTTTTAATCATTGAATCCAAGACCTTGCTCAGTCAGGTCTCCTAATCTTTATGTGAAATTCCAAGGTTCAACTTGACCTCCCGTAGAAGATCTTTCTCCGTTCTCTGTAGGCTTTGACGCCCTCCTGCTCATGTAGCATCAAACGCGGACTTCCGGGCTTCAAAGGGAGATTCGTCGCTATCTTGGTGCCAATCCGTCAGTGTGTTACTAATTAATTAGATAACTGCTCTTAATATGCCTATATTAGCCTTGACATAAAAAGGTCTATGGTGCGGTATGTTAATAAAAAGGTAAAAACCAAAATCTTCGATCTTGGTCTGATATACGATCCAATGTAGCCATTGTATACATTTCTTTTTCTCTGTTTTTCTTAGCTATCTCTCTCTTATTTGAACATAGAAAAATCGTATTGGAAAAATGACATATTTGTGATATTGAAGTTCAGCGGTTTAATTATAAAGTTTTGTGTGAGGATTCACAGTCGGATTCTGATGAGAGTGATCTAGAAGACAGGAATAGTTGAGTGAATTTTATACTCCTTTTTGCTGGCCCCAGAGCGGCCCGCTTAGAATCAGATGGAAAATGATCTTTGACACGTAGCTACGAAAATTATTTTTTACAATTAATCATGGCAGAAGTATCACTGAAACTAATTCATTTAACCCACAATTGATTTAATCAGTTTTATTTGCTCCTACTTTCATTCACATATTTATGGGTTTAAAACTGTTATTTATTACATTAAAGCTTTTTCCTATTTATTATTATCGGGGGGGGGGGGGAGTACGCCCCCGATGTCCTACTAAGGAGTTGGGGATGAGACGTTCTTTATTCAATTAGTCTCATTCTCATGTATTTGGGTCTCTACCACGCTTATCGACTCCACGAGGTACGAGCACGAACGTATACAAACGCACACGAATAATACCGTAGCTCATCGTCAAACCCAAACGTTTACCCGACGTATTGACAGGACCTGGCCCATAGGCCTATGGAACAACATTTTGATCAGATTTCCCTTTTGTCCCAACCTGATTTGTTCACATAGATGATCGCATGTTTTCGTGTAGTTAACGAGTAGGATTCGTTTTAATGGGTGTGGATTTTTTGCAGTAAACCGTTTTCGCACAGTTATGACGTGAAAATGACCGTATAGTTTATCGTCATCCTGACACACCATAGAATCTAATAAACATAGTTTACTGGGGATTTATATCAGTGCTAATTGTTACACAGGATCCAAATAAATCCGACTTCCCCCTGTAATTCATATTCATAATTTATTATCGACTTAGTAGGGATGAGCAAGACACATATATCCAAGTGTAGTCGTGTTCCCATTTTGTTTCGAATCGTGTATTTTGCTGTACGCATTCAGGGAGCAAGAGTCTAGAAAAACTGGATCTTGCCGTGTTCATCATTACCTTTTTCATTCAGATTCAGATGCCGAAACACCGATATCCGCCAAGTAAAAACTACAACTTGTAAAGGGCTACGTATTTAACCTATCACCCATCACGAAATCAAAACAGGACATAACAAAAACTTACTTTCACACTATATCAGGCAAGATTGTGACAAGTACAATACAACGGGTGCTTCACATTGCAGATGCTTCTATGTTTTTTTTCATCATAACACTCATCAAATCATGAAAACCCAGCATTTCTTCACTTGTGTTTTCGTTTGTCCAATCTCATACCAAAGCACCTGCATCGGAGCCACAGAGTTTTTGTTTCCAAATACCTTGTTTATTTATATTCGCATGATTTTGTAAAATCTGAAAAATTAATGTTAGTGACAAACATTTAATTTTTATTAGTGTCTAGCTAGCTACTTCCTGATTTCACACTTTGTGATATTTTTTCGATGACAATTGCAATCAAGACGAAATCAGAAGAAATAATTTCTGTTGTCAATTTTTTCCAAGTAAGGCCACTTATTATTTTTGTAAATGACTGGCGTTTACCTCCTCTCCGGGCTAATGGAACGGCTCATTTCGTTAGGGAAAAGCGTACTTTACCTCCGTGAACGGGCCTCCACATACTTCGCTCGGACTTCGGTACTTCGATATTTTGCTCTTCATTTTTTCACTGACTGTTTCATACTATCACATAAATGTTTCTAATGAAAACAAAAAATCCGATTTGTCTTAAGGTGGAATTGAGCATATTTTAGATACTATCTTTAGTTCTAGTTTGACTATTTTTAATTAAAAACCCTTATATTATGTCAAAATCTCAGTGTCAACCTATAACAACTATTTGATCATTGTGAACTGGGCATCGGGCAGAATGGTATCTTTGTAATAAGGTCAAATAAACAACACAAGCATTAAGTACAATTACTACTTTAAAGAATCACCCCTGCGCCCTCACCACGGAAGTTCGGTAAGGGAAAAAAACGTACGAATAAAATATTTGAATTTTTTTGTTTGTCCTCACAATTATCCAACCGTGGCGAAGAATATAATGCATGCACCTGGTTTACCTGAACATTTCGGATCAAGGATTTGAAAGGACCCGAAACAGGAACAGACAATAGGGTTCGGCATTTCAATTTAACACGTCGTTCATAACTCCTAAGTCGTTTCCTCCGCACGTCGGACTTAAGTCTTATGACCAGTGTGAAACCCGGGGGGGGCCACTCTGTATTCCAAGTGGATATCATGCTCGTGTATGGCCTATCAAAACGTACCCTAAGTAATCGTATTACACTTGGCAAGAAAAACACCCTAAGCCGTATTACGGTTGATTTTGCTACCCTAAACAATTACTTGGGCTTGGTTTTGCTACCCTTAAAACAAGTGGTTTTGGTTTAGATTTTAAAACCCTAAGCAGTAATTTGCATGAGAGTATTAAAAATACACCCTAAACAAGTATTTTGACATATTTTGCCTACCCTAAACGATATGTTTATTAAAATAATCACTTTAAAGCACTTTGACAGCTATAGGCTCTTATTTGTAACTGGCCTGATAAAGGCAATTTTTACACATGATTCTTGAAGTTTTTTTATTTCACTATTTTGTGTAAAAGCTCAATTTTGCTCATTCTCTAACAGCTAATATGCTAAAAATTTAAATCCATTACATTTAAATTTAAGTCTTTTACATTTGTGCCTGTTTCTTGAAATTAATGGGTCTTATATCGGGTGTCTTAATTGGTCTTTTTTCTCCCTGCTATTTAGCCATTTCATTGAACTAAGTAAAACCCGGACTAAATAATCTCATGCCTATTTGATTGACATAAATTATAGACATGCCTAATTCTGTTTCTACGCACATATGGCCTACATCTAACGTTCATTCTTAGTGTAGGAGACGGCAACGACATAGAGAAATACGCTAAAATATGCCGAAAGCGGTTAAAATCACTCGGGGAAACTATTATGTGAAATCAGAGAAAATCGGGATCAAAACCCACTATTTTCCAGCATTTCAATGTAATATTTTACAAGTACTCCAAATATCATCACATCACCCTAAACACTTAATTTTTGGACTTGAAAAGCATACCCTTATTTTGAATTTTTGCCGATTTTGATACCCTAACAATTGTACGCGCGTACATCGCCTGATGTCAAAAAACCACCCTAATTACACACGCGTTTTTGTAGCACGAGCATTATATCCACCTTGGAATACAAGTGTCCCCCCCCGGGGTGTGAAAAGGAAGATATGGTCCGGCGAACCACATTCCGGGCTCCATAGACGACAACGGAATAAAGCGTGAAACTAATGTTACGGTGACGAGTCCAACTGTGAATCGATTGCCCTATTGGTTCCCCATTGTTCCCTGACTGTGAGACCGGCGGACAGGGCCGCCGAGAGAAATTGCGGCCCGGGGGAACATTGGATTTACGGGCCCCCATTTAACCACCTTTTTTCCAGAAACCCATAGGGAGGGGGAGTTTTAAGTTGCAGTTGCTGCGAGCTGCCGTGACTCGGGCGCGGGGTGTGTGTGATCTGTATAAAAATGTATTGAAAACGCTGCAACTTAATGGGCATTTTTATAGTTTTTTAGTTTGAAATTATGGATATTTTTGTCAATGGAGACTGCCCCCATGGGGTGGTGGCGGATGGGTGTTCCCCTCCCGCTCGTAAGCGGCGCTAAAACCTTGCAATGTTCACTTTCAAAACACATTTTCTCATGAAATAGATAGAACAAATAAAATTGTAAGGGTTTCCTTTTTAGATAGAGGTATGATAAACGTTTTTAAAAAGGGGGGTAAAACAAATATCTGATGGTTTTGTTTTTATTTCAAATAAATATAAAAAAGTGATCATTTAGAATTCATATATGAATCGGCCAGGGTGGGTGGCAGCACGAGGGCGGAACCCTGGCAATGTTCACCTTCAAAACACATTTTTCTCATGTCTATTTGATAGAAACAATTTGGAAATTGGTATGTAGTCCACTTTATAATTCAATGACCACCTTTATAAAACACTTCCCTGAATTGTTTTTAATTTCTCAAAACCAAGAGAGGCCCTGCACTAAATTTAATAACCGCGCGTAGCGCAAAAAATGGACATTTCCGTGGGTTACAGAGTAATTTTCTCACGTAAGTAGGTATCATTGTCACAGGAGCGGGAAACGGGCCCCCTGTATCCGCCAATGCTCTCTCTTTCTCTCCTCCTCGCTCTCTCCTCTCTCTCCTCCACACCTTTTCACTTGTCTTTCTCTCGCCTTCGCTTTCTTTTTCCCACACCGCAAGGGCTGACTTTATTTTTTTAACGGGCCTTATGACCCCGGGCCCCCTTGGACCCTCGGGCCGGGTCAATTACCCCCTTTGAACCCCCCTCTTCAGCGGTACTGCGGCGGACCATACTCCTGCCACACCGTCCTAACTTCGGTTCGGTCGGTATTAGTCCGACATAAGTTTAAGTCCGAATAAGCTTCTTACCGGTACCAGCTGACCGTAAGTGGTCCATGCGAACTGACATCGTAGTTATAAACTGTCACCCAAAGAAGGTTAAATAATGATTAAAATTGAAAGAAACATGTGAAAACATCGTTACTTATCGAAACTGTTTAATCATGCACAGGACCTAAACCATTGAAAAATAACTCACAATGACCATATAAATGGTAATTAATGCCAAAATCAATTCTTTTGGGTGAAAATGATACTTTCTGTGACAACGCATACAAAAGGATTGCCCAATGTCCGTCCGTGTGAAAAAGTGTCCGTTCCGTCCTGATTTTCAATCAATTTTGGTGAAAATATATCTAATTTAATGATCTCGTTTTTAAACTTTCATTCACACGTATTGCAGGTCAATATACAGTGAGATAGCTCAGCGTGTTTTTTTTAAATTTCTGACCTGCTAAAGAATAAAAAACCACTTTGTTACATTCTTTTGTCACTCACGTAGGGACAATTTTGCATCAGGATGCTAACAACCGTGTGACAAAACTATTTCTGAGAAATATATCTAATATTTTTTGAGTTTCCTTATAAAATGTTCAAGCTATAATATTAAACAAACTTTAGAAACTTTCAAATTAAAAAACTAAGTAGGAAATATATCTAATATTTTTTGGTTCCTTTAGAATAATTTTCAAGCTATAATATTAAACAAAACTAGAAACTTTTGAAAGTAAAAAACTAAGAACCAATTAAATCATAGTGAAAACAGTCGTAGGTGCTTTGTTTAACACCTCCGTTACAAAATGGCTGATCCAAGGTCTTCACCCCTTGTAACTTTTTATACCATGGTCCAAGTGACTTGGAGATATTAGGGATAATCCTTAACACTAAGTGACCAAGGGGTATTCACTCCCGTTGGTGCCCCCAAGGAGGGGGTTCCATGGGACCCCCCTAAGGAAACCACTTTTCCCAAATTTTGGCCGAAATTGATACCTACATGTATCAATAAGGCAACCCCCAAATCGCAATAAAAAAAGGGAGATTTGTTATTTTGGTGGCAAATTAGGGGCAAAAAATTGTTTTCAAAACACGCGAAAATTGGGCAAAAAAATGGAAAATTAACAATGAGCCTTGCGCTTCCATCAAAAATTTTTAAACTTATTTTTATGGTTGATATCTATTTTTAGAAGACCCAAATTACTTATATTTAACACAATACCAGCAGTTTAGTGGAATCCGTATTTTTTACGGGTGTTGCAAAATACACGTCATTTTCCCATAGAGTTTGTTACGTAACGGTTTGGCAACGTACATGATGATATTGTTGTTTCAGACCATAAAGGGTTAATTATTTTTAATGTTCCAAGAATTGATTAATTACATGTATGTGTGAACCTATATCAGCCAAACAATGCATTGTTTTGATGTTCTTTTCTATTTTGAAAAATATTCTCAAAAGGACTTCCGTTATGCCCAAGGGGGGGGGGGGTCCATGCCTCCATGACTCATTAATCATTGGCCGATTTTAATTATGTTGGTATGAAAAGAAGCGCATTTAAAGTCAGACAAATGACGAAAAATTTCGCGCAAAAAATCCCACGCGTACAGCGGCCAGTGCGAAAACAAAATTTGGGGTCCTAGGACCCCCCCCCCCTTGGTCACTTAAGTGTTAAAGTGTGATCAACACGAAAATCTGAAAATAAATCTTCACCATGAACCAAACCGTCAGGCGTCCCTTGCTCGAAAGAACGAGTTAGAAGACGCGGTTTTGGTGTACATTCGGAAAAATGCAGAATGCTGAGCTGACTTCCATCAGGCGTAACGCCGTGACTAGACCTCTAGTTCAGGGTGGGCAAGGACCTGAAGATTTCTCCCTTGCAGTGGAGGGGCAAAGCTTTAATTTCCCCCGAAATCAGTGGCGTATCCAGGATTTTGGAAAATCAATAATGGAGGATTGGGAAAAGTTAATGTACTCGCAAATGAGACGGGGGTCAGTCTTCATGCTGTAAATCATACCATCAAAATGTAAGGGATTCACCGTCACATTTACCATGTGTAAGTGTACAGGAGTCCCTTAATAATTATTGTAGAATGTATGTACACAACAGCGAGCAGTGAGGGGTTTTGCAACATGTTCGTCGAGATGCACGCGGGGTACATAAACAGCGGAAGCGGCAAACCTTTCATCTTTTGGGGGATTCCCCGACCATGGCTAAGGCTGATTGGTCGGTCGTGGTCTGCCGATACTAATTTCGGGTGTGGTGTGTGAAAAAGTTTGAGAAGGTGCTCTTCAGCGGTTTGGTCATTTGATGACCCCATGTCAGCTCTGACACACTGACATACAGATCTGACACAGCCTAAACGGGACTACCAGTAATAAACGCAGTAAGGGATGGGCTATACTATTAATGTTAGTCCTCTTCAACGACGTACATTTAAATATCTAAATACAGAAAATGACGGGTCCCATTTATTGTTTGATAACAGAGTACAAAAGGAGACTAAGTCATTATCATTCGCGCTGGAGTTCCTAATCGAGAATTCTCAAAATTGCATGTTCGCTGCACAGCCTGCCTCTGGGCATGTTCAAGAACATTTTCATGTTCCTTTATAACACTGAAAAGTGTAAATTAGCCCTATAGATACCGTGTGCAGTCTAGCCGATGTTGGAAAGCCAACAAATAACCGTACAATTTATTATTTTCTCTGCTGCCGGCATAGTACAAGGGCTATGATGTTTCAAAGCTTTTCGAGTTAAAAAGGAAGCCTATTTTTAGCTACTTTTACTCAGTCGGATCCCACCCTATTACGAATCCCTCACAATCGGCAGCTCTGTAGAATGACCGAGGTAAACGCAGATAGCTGAGTGGTTGGACCCGATACTAAAAATAGCTAGGGCTATGATTCCACTATGGCAATTCGTTTCTAATGGTTCGTGTGTTTTCCCCCACTTTTCTCCGGAATTCCTATATTAGGACGCACGTTCATGAAGTTATGACTTACCTGGGCTTCACCTTTAGTCGAGTCTTCGTCCATGTCTGTCTTAGTCCGATACGGTAAAGGGTTATTCTTTGAAAAAATAGACTAGCCATCGTGGTCGCGCGGATGGTGATGATGTTAGGATGGCATGTCCTACCCCCCCCCAAACCACACAGACACACCACAAATAAGGCCATACTGCTCGAGTCCGTATTATTCAGTGGAATCCTAGTCGCACAGATATGGATGAAGTGACCCAAATAGACACTTTGAATCATGATTGGTCCATGTTGTTTATCGCCGTTGTGAGTAGAAAATGATGCAAGATAGGCCTATTCAAAGCGGTCATAGCATAACGGACCACCTGATTAGATACGATAACGCTAACGTCATGTCTTAAATCTAAACGAATAAATTCCCATTAGCTCCAATAACCGGAGCTAAACGGAATTATAAAACACGAATAGGCCGTGTCAGAATGTCAGATGGGGCACCAAATGACCAAACGCTCTTCAGACAGACTTGGGACGTGGTGGACGACACATCGGGAGAGGAGATCGACGGACTTAATTAAGGTGTGACAAACTTCAGATAGGGAGAGCAGACTGACTTGGACATGGCGAGTGTAACATAGACCAAGGTATACTGGAGTGGGGGACGAGTAAAGGAGGCATTAAGACAATGTACGAGATGGAAAAGCGACGAGAGAATTGAAACTATGACAAAAAAGGTGGTTCTGTAAGGCGTTGGCGTCTGAGTGGCCCTATGATTTCAATTATGATTTGTTCATCCGTGTTTAAGCCAACATGTGGGAGAAGAGAGAGACGACGGACATTGAGATTGTACAGAGACAATAAACGACTAATTATTCTGTGACGACGTTAGGGATTGTAAGGAAACGCTGGGGGACTTCCGAATTCAACATGTGGTGCGCTGATTTCGCCGATAAAACCTGAAAGTTCGCATGTGAGTAGCTTCACTCGCACGGACTTCGGGATATATTTTGGGAATGGTAGCTGGCCAGCTTGGGATTATGAGTGTTAATTAAAACTTGTGTTGTATGATTGATCGAGGTACTTCAATTTCGACGATACAGC